>KK502840.1:167928-189159 GCA_000688735.1 Glossina austeni
ATTTTTTATTTTGTTTTTTTTTTTTTTTTTTTTTTTTTTTTTTTTTTTTTTTTTTTTTTTTTTTTTTTGTTGAGTACAGATTTCAATTGAGGTGTGAAATGTGTTAAAAATCCTATAATTTGCAGCTGTTGTGTGCTATATATTTATTTAACCCTTTAGTTTTATTTAATACATTTACTGCATATACTGCAAAATACGTTAATCATTTTTTTCTTGCTGTAATTAAAGCAGCCTTTAGTTGGTATTGATTTTCAATTAAAAGCCATTCAAAATATAGGATCACTAACCAAACTAAAAACCATAATGTTTGTTATTATAGAAAATTCTTGGAAGCCATAGACTGTACAAATTTTTCATATATTTTTTTATAAATTATTTATAAAACTATCTAAAAATAACGAATAAAATGCATTGCGATGAAAAAAAGGTTGCTTTTCGATCTAACTTAGCCTAAACACATAAGTTGTTATATGTTGACGTAGAAAAAAAGTGAAAGCATAATCAGACAAAGGCTATCAATAAGCACTCTACGACACTTTGTCCAAATAATGACCAGAAATGCACCAGAAATATGATGTCCATGTTTCCATATAAAGGCATAGTACCTTTTCATGAGAGGAAATTTACAAGTCGAACAGCAAAAATGAACGGACAGACGTCCAATAGATAGAGATAAAGAATTTCTAATTGACTCGGTTGACAGTAAAGGCGCATATTTCTTAAGCACGGCCGCCCAAGTGGTGCATAGACTATGAAAAGGAAGAAGAAGCCCATTCCATGTGAAATTAGTCTTTTATTTATGAATTCGCTGCGCCATTGCAATGCAAATGTAATCTCGACGTACAAACCAAAATGAAATTTTTAGCTAATCTTGGGTGCTAAAGTTCAATAAATTTGACTCATGAAAACTCCATTTTACGTTGCTTTTACAACACATCATAGTTCCTACGGATAGCTTCTGCTGTCGGTTTTTGTAGGCTTATTGCATGTTGCAGACGACGTTACGTATTCTTGCACTTGATGTAAAAAATTCGGTAACGGTGTACCTATCAAACTAACTAACTTTTGTTTCTTGTGGAAAAATTCATCAATCAAAGCAACAGATGAGAAAAAAAAGGCAGAAGAATATTTTTTTCTAAGCGATTAGAAGATTCGATGCTCCAGAAATTAAGAATTTGAGTAGACTCTTATCACTGAAGCCAAGTACGCTTTAGCTTAATTTTCGAAATTGTGTAAAATGCACGGAAAATAGCGCCCCCTCCCTTTTTTTTAGGCAAAAGGAAAAAGAAAAAATTGGTTTCTTCTCCTCGTTTGTTTAATAACTGCGAACACGCCGCCGTCTTACAGTTAGTTCGTTTTTATTCCTAGCCGCCAAAAAAAAGAAAACAAATGTTTTAAAATATATTTTTAAAAATATGTGATTTTTCCTCACAATCTCTGTGTAACGGCGGATATCCGAAATTCGCTCTAAATAATAATAATTAAATAACTTTTACATATTACTACTTCTGTTAACTATCGCAACTGTGTTGGTTAAAGAATGTCCGCATTCTTCGAAAATGTATTTAAGTAAGAAATAAACCAAAAATTTTTAACTTTAACTTTATCAATAACGATTATATGTAGAATTTCCTTATTTTTTTTTTTTGTAGCAAAACACATTAATTTCTTTTAAGCGTAGTACAGTTTACGCCAAGAGCAGTAATCTAAACCAAATATTACACGTATGGAAGCGAACACGTGAGCGTATGCTTTCCCCCCGTTTTTTGCTCCTTTCTTTAAACATTGTTTTTATGCAGCAAACCCTCATTTGGATGCATATATAGGTATAGGCTATTGTTGGCAGTTAACTAATGCATATGCATACTACACATACATTCTGTATCTCTGCTTGTGCACAAGTTTAAGTGCGCTTGGTGTAACCGGAAACCGCCATTAAAAGTGCATGTATATACTTTTCATACCGTTTGCTTGTGCAATAAATATAAATGTGTATGTTGTTGTTGTTGTTGTTGTTGTTGTTGTTGTTGTATTCTCTTACCTATGCAAACACTTCGCACTTAATACAGATGTATTTTCTTTCCTCTGTATAGTGTCTTCAGAAAGTATGCATTTTATAGCAACATTTTTTATATTTTCATACACAAACGACTTTTAGATGAACGGTTAACATGAAATTAGTTGTAAAGATGTTTCCAATCTAATCCTTAAAAAAAATGCCTGCCAACGTTCAAGAAGGGAGGAGGGCAAGACATGAATACAGAGTAGACATTAGAGCAGAGCAGACGCTAGAATTTGGGTAGACTTTAACCCAACAGACGCTAGACGCTAGGGGCAGACATATTAAGAGAACAGAGACTAGAAGAGAGCAGGCATTAACCGGAAAGATATGTGGATGTGGATAGACGAACAAAAGATTAACATATAAATAATAGAAAAAAGATGTGTGAGGAAAAAGCATGCGTACGGATAGACAGATGAGCGGCGGACAGACATGCGGGTACACATAAATTCCCGATAGGTTTAATTGTTTTCTAAATTGATGAGCATATCATGTGGATAAGCTATATGGGGTAGAGGGGGGCAGTAAGACACAAAAATTTCCTTCACACCTGTCGACGTATCTAGGGCAAGAGATAAACCTCTCAGGTAGGTGCTGCGTATTGTATGTAGCTGCAAAACCACTGCAGAACAGATTAAGCTAACAAAAGCAAGATCGAAGTGGGCTGGCGCCTAGAGTGAAATTCATTCACATCCGTCTGTCAATCACAGAGCGGCCTGTGCGAATTGCTACTTAATAGCCAGCAAAATGAGGGTCCAATAAAATTGAAGATTACATTTTTCCGACCAATTCTTCGAAATTCTCGTATAAATAATTGATAAAAGGCTGTCGTCCAACTTGCAAGTTGTTGGGAATTCATTCTAACGCGACTTGCAGTTGCTTGAACACGCTGAAGACGGGTTTAGTTTAAAATGATTTTTTACGTTATTTTTTCATTTTTGTACGCGTACTCTTGCAAGTCCTTGTCCCTAAGCTATTACAACTACAGCTGTTATGTGCCGCTTCTGTGTACGATGATTCTTAGGCTTCTTTCATACAATTTCAGGCAAAAATATAATGTATGTGTATTTGTTATGTAAATTCACGTTGCAATAAAGTTAAAGGACTGCTTTTTTTTTTATTCATATTCTTTATGATGTTCTCCTAGTGAAAGGGGACACACGTTTAAAACTTTTCTGTTTTTATTTTCTTAATGTTATTCTTGATGATCTAGCTATTAACAACAACTGCTCAAGTAGTGTATATATATATAATGTAAATGTGTTTGTTTGTGATTTTGGTCGGTTATCCTGTTCTCTTGTTTTCTCTGTCTTGGCGAGTCTTGTAACTTAATTCTTTAAAGTATGTTCATATATGTGCATATTTTATATATATATATATACATAATTTATATGTATAAATACATACATATATACATACATACATACATATATATAAAGTAAGGTGTTGAAATCTTCTTTTTGTTTAAACCTTTTGGTGCTTAAGAAAATATCGATTTTCTCTCTTTTTTTATTAAAATGCAAAAAAAAATTAAAAAAAAATAAAAAAAATCAAAGGACGATCATATATACCGTCACGTGTGTTTGTTTAAATATAAACGCTGCGTTCTGCCTCACCTTGCAATTTACATATAAAAATATAAAATTGTTGAACAAAAACAACAACAATACATGACTTACTTACCTGCAGTTTAAGTGCAGTTAATTTATGAGGTCTGCTTTTTACAAAATTTATCGAGGTGTGAAGTATATTTGCGTGCAATTTCATATTATATCCTCATCTTTTTCCTTTTCTCTCTGTTCTTCCATACATTATAATATCATTAAGTGTATCGTAGGGAAAGTGTTCATTAATATTATGTATTAAATAAGGCAAAGGGATGCAAACGTTTAACTGATAATAATGTTAATTAAGATGATACGATGAACGTTGACGTTATGTGATTAGTTTTAAAAACTTCAATTTATCTGCTGATCTACTGAGAGCAAAATTATTTTGACCATAGAATCTTGTTGTGGAAAATGTAAAAAATTGTGGTTTTTTTGCAAAACTTTCCGATTGCACTTTCATTTTTTCTACACTTTCCGTTCTCGCTTTCTTCTTCTTTCTCTTCTCTTCTCTTCTCTTCTCTTCTCTTCTCTTCTCTTCTCTTCTCTTCTGTCTTTCTCTTCTCTTCTCTTCTTTCTGTCTTTCTCTTCTCTTCTCTTCTTTCTGTCTTTCTCTTCTCTTCTCTTCTTTCTGTCTTTCTCTTCCTCTTCCACTTTTCCGTTATCTTTTGCTTTCTTTTCCTGTTTCTCTTCGGCTTTCTTTTTCTTCCTCAATTCAGATTTTTCTCGGTTTTTTTTATCGCAACATATCTTTGATATCCGACAGCATGCAGATCATAATATTCTTGTAATAGTTTTGTGAGAAGCCACATTTGGGAAAAACGTTGTTCGAATATATTGCCGATGATTTTTAAAAGTCTCGTCATATTGACCGTAAAGAGTAAGAAGAAGGCTATCAGTAGCTCAAAAGTTTCGAGCAACCGGATTAGAAAAAAAATTTTCTTTGATAGTAAACGGAAATCTGAAATTTCCCCATGCATGACCGTCACACTTTCCCATATGTGTACACTATGTAATTGTACATTGAGTTATATTGACTTTTTGTTTCCAAAGATTGGTTAGTTAGTTGCACATATTACGCCATAATCGTCGTGCAGTTTACACGTTGTGTGACCTGCGACGAGTTACTTCTGAGCAACTCTGCAAAGTAAACTTCAGCTTAGTCATGAATGTTCGGATATGTACATCCTTTGTTTCCCTCCTTGTTCCCATTGACCATTGGCCAGTCAGTGACTAGTATCCTGAAAGTAATCGGTGTTAAATTGCCGCCAATTAATGTGCTCTATAAAATGTCCACTTGCCTGGGGAAGATCAATTTCATATGCTTAGTGCAGTCAGCATAACCGCTTTTCTATCTACGCTTTGTGTCTTGAGAATATATTGTTACATGAGTGATGACTCACTCTTGTGATAACGGTGAAGTTTTCTTCAATAAGCGATTAAGCCGCTTACGTGCCATTAGCTGTGTCGATAGAACATAAGTATTACTGTTTGGCTTATGTCCGCAGCATTTTGGCATTGATTTTGAACGTTTTTCAAACTCTTGTGAAATGAGAGACGTTGAGACGACAACTAAATGCACAATAATTAATTTTAATTAATCCAAGCTTCGTATTGGCTGCCCGAATATTGCAGGTCGATGATGGTGTCAAAAGCACTTATTTTTGTTTCAAACGCGACGACACTAACCACTTAAGAAGTGAAAAAGGTAATAATTCAACTGAAAAGCCTACACGTAAAGATTGCTACTAACGACAATATCAAGTGCTATTCAAAAATTGTTAAAAAAAAAAAAAGAAGAAAAACAAAGTTATGCACAAGTAAGTGTAAGGGGAGGAAAAAATCATATAGTAGGTAGGTAGTAGTAGTATTAGGTTAATTGCCAACTTCAAAGAGAAAAACAGAATGAAAAACTGACACGAACGCCAATGTGTGCGTCATGATGAGATGATGCCTGATGGGGCGCAATAGTAGTTTTGTTTAAACAAAATAGAATTTTATTAAAGTTACAATAAAATCAGCCACCAGGGTAGGTCCACGTAACAGGTTCTTATGTAATAATAACGCAAGAACGAAAATAAGAAAAAATAAAACAAAAAGCAAAAAAATAAAAAATCAAATTTAATCTTTTCTGGTTGATCGATCATAAAGGTTCTTTTAGAAAAACAAAACACCGCGTTTGTGCAACATGTGACCGACCAAGGTTTTCTAAAGATGCAAACACGTTCGATTTCTCTCCCCGGCCGCCGATCATATTATTAAATCAATTTAAATTGGCCTACATTTAGTGTACGTGCTCTTCATGCGCCTGCCCCATGCGAAGAGTCAAGCCCAAAAATCAAGTCATGATTTCACTGGAACCATCCACGCATACACACATGTGTGCTATCGCTAGAATAATGCCACAGTGCATGAAAAAGAACCCCCGTTAAGATACTTTCAAAGTTTTACATAAGCATTCGTATGTGTGTGTGTGTGACTCTTTTGAAATACGTTTTATAGCTTTATTGCCTTTACATAAAATGCAGCTTGCATTTGTAGCCTCTCTCTCTCTCTCTATACAGCCAGCCGACTGCGAATACTAAGCAAGCAACAAGCAAGTATTTAGCATAACTTTTGTTTATAGCGCAATAATTGTGAAATAAAACTATGTATGTAATGTAAAGTGTGCTTTGTGTATGTGATTATATTGCCGCATGTAATATCACGATGCTGCTCAGTATTATGTTTGGGAATCTCTGATCTCCGATCATTTCAATTATCAATTTTGATTAGCGTAGTATTTCCGCGAAACGAATACACAAAATTTTATAAGGTCAAGGATTGTATAGAATTCAGTGCATGCATTGAAACGAGTTTCTATATACATACATATACATATTCTTGGTCCACATGTATTCTTGACATAAACAAAAATTTCATTATATACGGTTAGTGGACGAGTAGTCGTTTGGTAGAATCACGATTATTAGAACGACAGATTCCTTTTTTCTATTGACTCTCATCCGATCAATCAGATCAGATATTAGCGGGCAATTAAAGTTACTTGTTGTTGTGTAATAAAACAAGTTTTTCAATAATTTTGATATCAATATATTTGGCTGGAGTTTTTCTCTATGTCACTCATTCCAGTCTTTTTTTTTTTTTGTACGAACTTTTGTCGACTTCTTACACGAAAATAAATATTTTCTTGATTGACGCTCCAAAGTTGTTAGCTCTTTGTAAAAAGGTGCGATTACGTAAAAGTAGATTCAACTTTTCGAAGCATAAAACATGATATCTATGATTTTTTTTTATGTCTATTTGTTTGTCGATCTTGAACCCCCGGTGCACGGTTAATATTCTTACAGAGGCGCGAACTGATGGAACTGAAAAAATTGTAAGCAATTTCGTAAGAGCGTGAACTGACAGAACCGAAAAAAACCTGAAGACAGGACGGACTTTATATAATACTTTAGTGTAACAGAATATTAGAAAAGAGAGAGGGGGCAAAATCCATGGCTTCGAAGGAGAAATTCCCCTCGAAATGAAGAGGGTTAGCAAACTCTCACGAATTCGAAGGTTAGGCGGATAGTTTCAGTTTATGTTCTCAAGCGATATTTTGGTTGATACGTTCATTGTGCAGGCAGCCCAGAAAATTTGTAGAAAATTTTTTAAAACAAAAATGAAGTCATAGTTTTGTTCTTTCTCTTTAAGTACACCACCGTTTTGCGTTCGGGTAGAGATCGTAAGGTTCCTTTAGGAAAGAGTGGAGAAGAACTCAAAACGTAGTGAACAATTTGTTCTTTCTGTTCTTAACTCGATCGGAAAGTGGGTTTATTCAGTACAGTGGCTTGCTTTGCTTTCTTACTAAAGAATCGTATTTCGAAAAGGAGGATTGGATCAAAAGTGAAAGTGCTACCGCACTGGTGGGGGTAGGCCAGAGAAAATTGATCGTTAGAAAAATGCTTTAAATTTAAATTTTTTGATCTCTAGTCTGAAATTTTCGATCTCATGCAGTCGTTTGAATGGATTTGACGGCTTCTACGGGGGCATAGTGGCTCCGCAACTATGTTTCGAAAATCTATTTTACTTCTTGAACATTTAAGGGGTAGATATTATTGTTCAAGCCAGCAAAAAAAAAAATCGCAAGTTGATGTTATTATCCCTTCATTCATTCTTCTCCCATTTGACCAGGAATTCTCTACATTCAGACTTTTGTAAAAAGTCATGCGATCAGATTTCTCCTAAGCGTATTTTATTGCGCTTTATTCCTCTTATCAAACTGGTATTTGGTCTCTCGCATGTTAAAGGAAATAGTCGGGAAACTTTTCTACCGTAGTCTACCGTAAAGGCTTGTTTTCTGGCCGAGAAGTAAAAAGAAAAAAAGCAACAACAAAACACAACAAAATTAAAGCAAATGAATATGAAGGAGAACATAAGTGTTGACAACGATTTACATACGATTGTCTCTACATCTAGTGAAGAGTGTGGACACAAAATTTTATTATGTAAGCAGTTTGGAGCGGCGGACACGATGGAAGTGAAATGAAGTTTGCCTTTCAAATAAAAAAATAAAATTTGTTGACACACACGCGGCTTTTAAAAGTTGACATTTTCTTTGTATGACTCTCTTCTCTTACACACACACACACATATCTGTTGTGCTTACACTAAAGTACCGTTTTAACTATTATTACATAAAAAAAAACCTCTGGTTTTTTTCTGGGGATATACTGCCGTGGAGTATAAAAGAAATAAATAGAAAAAAGTGCACTGAATCTAAGCACAACTACGACGAGCCTTTTCCTTCACTTCTACACGTACTGTAAAAGTCGTCGTGTATTTCGAGCACATGTTGTGGCTTAAAGTGCTGTTTCGTTTCATTTGCATTTACGGAAAGCATGTTAATGGCCGTCAACTTTAAAGATCTCCGAATTGTGTCGTCTATCTAGCAAAGATGATGATGATGATGATGATGATGATAATGATGATGATGATGATGATGTTTGTGATTACAATGTAGATGTTACTGACGCATTCAACTGCATCTTGACGCTGCAACTGCACAATAATACGTCACAGCAGCGGGAAGCAATACGAAGTTTTGCTTTTTCGTTATGGATTTATTCACTGACTGACGCCTACTGAACTACTAAACGCATGCGAATTGCCGCTGCTCGTCAACAACTTATGTAAAACATACCGCAATGCAACAGCACGATATCGTCTACAGCATGCGCATATCGCAAGCCAATATTGTTATACCCGCACATCCAGTTGTGTTATTATTGCTATTCACCATTTTTAGCTTAAAATAAAAAAAAACGAAAAAGCAAATGCAAAAAAAACTTGTCCCGTCAACGACCGACACAATGCAAGCGACATACAAGTCCTTGAAATATGCAATAAATGCAAGCGTAACGTTCTCTCGAGAGGTTTTTTAAAAATTTTAAAAATTATATATAAAAATGAATACACACACACAAGAACAAGAACATAAAGAGTACTGGATGTTGTGGACACTAGCTGTAAAAACATTAATAGATGAAATCATTCCTTTTTTTTTACTAAAAAAAACTTTTAAAAAGTGTTCGTGAATCGAAAAAAATGTTATTGTGTTAGGTTGTGTCCGCAATGTTGCTTACCTGCCATTGCATGTGATAGCGTTTTCTGTTTGCAATTTTGCAGCCACATAGCAACAGTGAAAATGTTATTTTATTTTATTTATTTTTTTTTTTTTTGGAATCACAAAAAAATGTCTGATGTTCGACTCGTGGCTGTTGTCGTTTTTGTTACTCTTGCTTGTTAATATATTGCACTGTAACTCCTCTTGTAAGTTGAACGTTGTCGTCGTCGTCCGCATACTGTTTGTCTGTGATGAGAATATTTAATGTAATGAAGTTAATTAAATATACATGTATCTAGATCAAGGTCACGCTTAAGAGGATCGTTTTTTTTATTTAGTGCTCCTTAACCACCCTACAATAAGAGTTCATTTCATGGTGATGAGGAGATTTTTGCTAAATTATTGCAAAAATCTCTTAATATACTTTTTCATATCACTTTTAAAGAGAATAAGAATTAGTTAGTGGGGGATGGTGAACAAGGCAATCGCCTCTAAGTGGAGCTTGTTAATCCATTTTGCCTGCCTGGCTTGCCTGTAATGTTTTTGAATGTAAATCGAGGCGTCATAATACAACGGGACTTCAGCACTTTACTGCACAGCGTCACTCAATAAGGTTCCGATCTGACACATACATGGCAACACGATTGGCAGATCCATATGATTTCTGAATAGTATCAACGTACGTGTGAAAAGTTCATGATTGCATATGCAAAGAAAGAGACATTCAGCTGAAAGGTGCACAAAGTATCGATCGTTTGATATCCGACTGTATCCCAAGGGTTCAAAGGATGAATTTCCCATGAATTTACGACTTATTTTCGTAACTGGGCTGTCTGGGTTTTCTTATGATATTAATTTCATTAATATAAGAATTGTGTTGTATACTAAAAGTGCTACATATAGCAGCAGTTTCATGATTCGTTATTAATTATATATAATTTGAAAATCGTCAGTTTTCCCATTTTTCTTTTAAATATCGAAAGTAAGTTTGCGGGAGCATTTCGCAATTCGCATTCTGCTTATAAAAGTGCATCATGACGAAATTGTGTAAGGCTCTCTTTTGGCCAGTCAGCTTTACATCATTAAGAGAGTTATAAAGAGAGCGAAAGTAATGGTAATCGAGCGGGCAAGAATGATCGACTCGAAAGTGTCATTTCCTTAAAAGCGAAAAATATAAAGGAACAAATGATTAGCTTCCTGCTGAATTTAAGAAAGCATTCCCAATACAACAAACAATTCGCAATGACATTTTTGATGGTCTGGCGATGGCGAAACTTGGCACAGATGGCCTGCCACGGTGCTACCGATTTATAAAAAAATATCTGATATTTGATTTACTAGCGCAATTTAATTTGAATATTAGTCTTGGCCTTAGGTTTTGATCACAGTATTGTAAGAGACAAATTCGCCCGTTTTACACGGTGTTTGTTGCGACATAATGTACAAATCTACTAACCTTCTACCTCCTACCTCCCTACTAATCTCCAAAAAATTTCCTTTTTTAAACTTTCAAGTTTCTTTACTGTCACATGTTTACGCAACAGTCGTGCCAATGACGCTACACCAACCCACTTTCGTTTCAAAAGGAACGTGTAAACAGATTCCACCGCAAGATGTTAGAGCATAAGCTCCCAGCAAGCATTCACTTCCCTCTGAAGCAGTCTTCTCGAAAAGCGAAGGCGAAAAAGCGCAAAGTTTCAAAGACAAATTTCTTTTTATGATGTGTTGATGTGTTTTCTACAAGTTCTAGAAGGATCAGATCAGATCAGTCCGTCTATGAAATCAGTGAAAAGAATTTCGGAAAATTGGCCAATTCTTTGTGTTGACAACATAATAGTTTACAAGACTTCTTCTCATCGATAGTGTATATGATATTCGAGCAGATGTCGCGTCGCCTCAAGATATATTCGACACTTGCATACTTTAGGGAATTTGGCGAGGGAGTTATGAGTTTTATGAATAAAATTAATAACATCGCATTTATGAGACAATTCTTATTGAATGTCATTCATTTCGTTGCATTTATAATAAGGGCTTTGCATGGTCCTAATCATAGTTTCTTGCATTCTTTTCGATATTCTGGATTCAATTACATTTTTCGTGTCATTAAATTCATTCATTCAACAAATTTTATAAACTACCAACTAATACTAATTCATTTATTATGGATGCTGACAGCGGAGTATATTTTTGTTTTGTATCTCGACGGGAAATTCAAATAAAATCCGTTATTTTAAATAAAAGGATTCATTGGTTGCGTGTGTTGTGTTGTTGCAAAAAAACAAAAAAACAAAAAAAATTAAATGAAATGAGAAAAAAAAAAAAAAAAATCGAAGGGAATCTCTTTATATTTTAACACCTTCATCCAATTTCTTTGTCTCGTCAAAAGACAAGAGTCCGTTTTTTCCTCTTTAACTTCATTTAAAGCTTCTGCACATATTTTGCGTTCTTAATTTATGGACACAGTCAGCGTTATTTCTTGAACTTTTTCGAATTTTTTTTTTTTTTTTGCTTTTGATATAAAAAAAGTGACGACAAAACATTCCACAATATATGACAAAGGCGATATTTTTGAAGTTACAATAAAAGCAACAACAACAACAACAATGATTGTATTGATTTAATATAATCACAAAAAGCAAAGAAAAACGAAAAGAAATAAAAGGAAGATGTACTGCTTTTTTTTTTTTATTTTGTTCTTTTGGCATCAGCATCAGTAGTTTTAGATAAATTTTCCCACCAGCTATGGAAATACCGCCGGCAACACCCATCGCCGCAATCATAAAGTACGCGAGGGGTGCCTTAGGGGTATAAGCGAGGAGTAGTAGTAGTACCCTTAATAAACAGAGCTCTAGATAGCGCTACGTATGTGTAGCGGCAACAGCGACAGCAACACAACACTTTGGTGTCTATAGTGGCCAAAGTTGTAGATATGTTTAAGAAGATGAAAAACAACTTCAATAAAACAAACGGATTTAAAATCGTGCGGTCGTGGATTCATTATTTTATATTGGCATAATTTTGCATACGCGACGAGAGAGGAGTCTGTACTGCCTGTGCTAGTAGTAGTAGTAGTGGTACTGTAGTAGTATTAGTGGTTACGGTGGTACGTGAATTTAGTTTATCTGATATCAAATGATATCCTTTCTCTTACTTACTATTAGAACGGTGTTGTTGCGGCTGCTACTGTGCTCAGTAAGCTTGAATTTAAGTTGATTTTGTTTTTTTTTTTTCATTTACCCTTCAGTCTGTTAGGGTGCGCATGTGTGCGTACGTGTACACAAGAGCTTAGCCACATTTAAACAATAAGAAGACAATTTTACGTAGATAGAATATATCCACAAGTTCAGGTACAACTTACTCATATATCACAACAAAAATAACAGTGGAGAAGAAACGTTTAATGTTTGTTGTTGTGCGTACTTTTCTTATTAGTGCTCAACCGTCAATGAGGTGAGACGCAATGTGTATATAGCTCTGCATAGCTAATGTTTGATAAAGAAAAAAATTATTTTAGCTTTATTTTTGCTTTGTTGTTGTCGTTGTTGTTATTATTATTATCCTTTACTTCTCCTTACATTTCATATAAAATAGCGTTGCTTTGTTGTTGGTATTGTACGCCCATAGGTTTGTTGTTTTTGCATTTTATATTTGGGTTTTTTATTACCACGACGCTGCCGTTGCTCTGACTATCATCTACGTTGCTTTTGATGGTCATCATTGACCATAGAATGTGACACCTCAACAACAACAACAACAACAACAACAACAACAACAACAACAACAACAACAACGACAACAATAACAGACGGCAGTAGCAATAGTCTAAACTTTACCTCAATTTGATTCAAGTGAAGGTTGTGTGTGTGTGTGTGTGTGTGTGTGTGCCCATCTATGTTGGTAAGTTCATATTGAAACGCGTCTTTTCTTTTTTCTTTTTTTTTTTATGGCATTTTGCATTAAACATGCAAATGTCGCGTTGAATTACTTTGCTTGTCCACGTTGCGCCGATATATGCACGAATATGTAAATAAATTTTTTTCATTTGGCTCCCTTCGCTGTGTTTATTTGCTGGTTTTTCCATCGTCGTCCACGTCGTCCAACAATCTTCAATGAGACACCATTTCTTTTGATTAATTTTTGTTGCTTTTATTTTCTTATTTTCATTTTTCACTTTTTTTTTTTTTTTTTTCTTTTGATCTCAGTTGAATTTAAGATTTTAGGTAAACAGTCTTATTTGCTTTGATGTATTCTTTCAATGTGTGTGGAAGGTCAACTTATTGTTCCTATTCATCTCCGGTTTCGCTGGCAGCCGAGAAAATCGATTAATCATTTTGTATTATCGTACAGTTTTTTCGTACAGCTTTTTGCATTTTCGACATTTTTTTTTGAAAATGTAATTTTTTTTTTTTTTTTACTTTTTTTAGAGAGGTAGAGACGTTTGGAACCGATTTCCCTTTTTTTTTTTTGAGTTGTTTTTTTAGATAAATGATTAAAATTTTTTTTTTTTTTCCATCTACACTAAGTTTACATAAGCGATGTCGTTTCCAAACATGGGAACTTCGGAAAACGGAATTTCAAAATGAACCTTAGTTAGCTTAATGCGATTAATGGTTGCACTAGCACAACAATGATTTTACATTTTTACCATTGCGCATGGATATCTATTGGAGGATGTAAATGGCTTTCTTAGTGTTTGCATAGCAATTGTTATAAAGAACTTGTGTTTGGAGCTATCGAAATTTCAACAGTAATTAAATCAATTTTGGACGAACTGAGAGCTTGACTTAATTACCCCAATCCGGGTTTCTTTGCTAATCAAGAACATAAATATTATTTATATATATTCACACACATAATACATACATATATGTATATACTCTGTATGTACACTGTATACTATATATTTGTATTAGTATGTATTATATATGCACAGCTTTGTCCATACGAATAGCTGAGTGGGCAAAGGAGCGCGACTAAGAACTCGATGGCCGCACGTCCAAATCTTAAGTGTGCGGTAGACTTTTCAATACAGGCGACCATATAATCTGGGTTATGCGGAAGCCTTTACATGCATATTCCTAATCAATGCAAAAATGCATACGCGCGCATGTTTGTTCATGAGGTTGCGAACCTATTCGCTTAGGTGTGTCTGTAAGAATAGAATGGACAGGCAGGTAGATACGGTTGTATGGCTGATTAAGAGTAGATCGATAACATTATACCCGTAACAGAAGGATAGACAGACAAATTAGTGCGAAGATTAACAAAAGAAGTATGTGCAGAGAGACGGTATGGTAAACATTTAATCAAGAAAGTAGAGATAGCTTCATTTAACCGCAGAGCGAAGGCGAATAGAACAACATGACTAAATTGGTTTATAGCCCTAGTCTAATTTCTGCCGGTACGACGGCTCTCTGAATAATCGATTACTTGATGGACTTGTAAATGTCGGTCTATTCGTCTCTGTCCGTAGGATTCTGAACTGATTGACTGCATCAGGTTTATGTGTGTATCTGTGGCTAAGATCATGTGTATATTCAGGCCTATCTGCCTCTTCCGCTCTGTCTGCAAAGCTCTATTCAGCCGCCTTCTCGATAGTCTTCCTTTTTGTAACTATTCATGTTGTAGAATAAAAGATCAAAACTTGACTTATAACTTCTTTTTACATATCATTTGTAACAACAACGTATTGTTGTTGAGATTTATCTGAAATTTACAGCAAAAGGTCGTTTGATCGATACTCGAAAAGGTCGAAATTTGGTACTCGAAAATCGCATGTGTATAGTGTAGAGTAAGATTATTTATGTACTGTATATGTATATGTATATGCATAGCATATGTATATCCAGTGTATATTAGTATAGTTGTACATATATTTTATGTATACTATGTGTAACTCTTCAACCTTGCGGAATGCGACAAACGTTAAGGTAATCGAAAGCAAATAGAATTTGAAAGCAAAAATTTATTTTATTATTCACTTTGCAAAAACTTTCAGTAGTAGTAGTAGTAGTAGTAGTAGTAGTAGTCGTCAGCATTTTCCATAAACTTGAACATGGAATTAAGAGAAAAAAAGAAAAGAAAAATCCCATTTTTGCCTTATGGACATTGTCCATTCAGCAACAACAACAACAACAACAAAAACAACAACAAGAACAGCATTAGCAGCAGCAGCAGCAGCGACAACAACAGCACCATCAATGGGTTTAATTTGATGATATTAAGAAGAGAATCTCATCGACGCCTCTACCCTTAAGAGTTTAATAAGCGCACACATGTACAATTTAAAAAGGGGGTAGAGGCACTAGTATGCGCACATACATATACCCTGAACAGAATGTGTACAAGTCCTTACGGTGATCATCTTCAATTCATAGCATATGCAACAACAACAAAAAAAATCGAAAAGAAAAAAAAAACTAAGGATATAAAGATGCATGCAGTGCGGAGAGATGCTAAACACAGTATGCGTTGTGTGCTGTGCTGTGCTGTGCTGTGCTGCGCGTTCCCTGCTTTCTTGCTCGCACATGCATATATGTGTCAACATGTATGTAGATGTGTGCACGTATTTTTTTGCTTTGGCTGCCAAAGTAAATCATTCCCTCCTCTTTGCAAACATGCTCTTGTGTACACATGGACGCTATATAAGAAGTGTTGGATGTCATTTTATTATTTTTTTCGCATTTTTTTTTTTTTTTTTTTTTTTTTTTTTACGTCTTATCCTCGTTGTTGGTAATTTCTGTACCATCGATAAAACTGTGGGAATCAAAACAGGATTCATCGTTGTTGTTATATATTTTTTGATCATTTATTTTATGTGTTTGTAAATGTTTGGCATCCTTTTATCAACCAGACATATATAGACTCGCAAAGGCTGCTATAAATCGTAGCATCATCAGTTATAGTCCAGCTTTCAAAGTTCAGTCACATATACGGTTCATTTCGTCCAAAAATTTTATTCACAATATGTATGCGAGAGAACTGATTTTTCCTTTTTTTTTCCTTTCTTTTTTTTTTTTTTTTTTTTTTTTGATTAAGCGGGGTGGGAGGTGGTGGTGATGATGGTGTGCTTCACTTGTTGTATATTCTTCTAAAGAGAAGTGCAAGTATATATGCGATGTGTCTTGGTGTTCTGTCAAGGTCATAAACATTTACATAAACTTTATTATCGAAATCATCGTTTGCTTTTTACTTTTCTTTTTTGGTATTTTTTTACTGTCTCTCTCTATCAATCGATCCATCTAATTGCTAACATAATGGCATGCCCTGAATGTTTACAGTAGTTATGATACGTACACATTTAAGACGTGACAAAGACTCAAGTTCGATGTAATAATCCCTTGGTAGAGTCGCAGCCATAACTTCTATTGATTGCCTGTTAACAGAACTGATGCGTTTCATATCATTGGTTAACGGGATATATTAGGAACACTAACAGTAATTTCTAGGTAGGTATAGTATAGTTAACCTAACATCAATACCATTAAAAAATTTCCTTGTAAGCTAGTCGGGTAGATATGGGGTTGGATTTGTTGATACTTAAAAGTATTTCTCCGAGACCTGATTGGTTAGACGCTACTTTCACTTACTACATGGATTTTAGATAGTAAATAAATCTCTTGAGAGAGAAAATAGAAGACAACTGAAACTATAAGGGAAGGCAGAGAGACAAATATAGGAGGCCAGAAATATCAACATTTAGAGATGGAAAGATTGGCACGGGAAGACTAAAGGGCAGACTTCACTAAATCAATTCAAACAAGATGCTAGATTACTGGGGAATTGAACAATATGTAGAGTATATAGAGTATATATAGAGTATTTATTATGAATCCTAGAGTTTGCATAGTTCCAAAAATGGAGGCCTCTTTTTTTTATTATAACCAATCATTTCTGTAGCCCAGTAATGGTCAGAAAGAAGAAAAGGAAAGCTAAAGAAGTAGGGGGGTAATGGGTGTGTACCCAATCGACAAGCGTTATGCCTTTACTGATTGAGTTCAATATAGCCCGCCTGTATGTCCGTTTTAGTGATAGTCGAGAACGTAGTCTGTTCCCATTTGGAAATTCCTAAACCCAAGCCACTAGCAACACACCCAATACATAAGGAAAAAATCTCATATATCTATATATGTGAGCGCGATCGGAAAGTTCAAATTAGTTTACGGAATCGTTAAAAGCAATTCGTGATTTTTCGCTTTCATGTGCATATGCTGCTGCTTTACTCCGTAGACGTAATATCACTCATACGTCGCGCTAGGCTTTTGCTAACTTATCTAATGTTGTGTACAATATGTGTCTTGCTTGGGTAGACATTAAAAGAATGCATTTTTTAAGTTAAACATACACTGTTTGATATGTCGCTTCACCTGCAGAGTAGTGGATATTGTGATGAATCCTAAATGGTTGCATTATTCTATTGTCTTGACTAAGACGTGAAAAGAAATATGACGATAATGTCAGCATGAAGACGTTAAGTACTAATTTATTATATCGTTATGATATGAAATCTTATCTGATTTTGGCTCTGATCGCATAATAACATGTGAACTTTTTTATTAACGTACAACAACAACAACAACAACAACAAGTACTATAGACAATAATGAAACCACTTCTTTTACTGGCAATAGCTGTGTTATTGTTTCGCCCTCAGAATTTCGACACGGAGAGGAGTTATGTTATGCAGTTAATTGAATTGTTGCTTATTATTATTTTATTTTTTTTTTATTATCGCCTCATTTCGAAGACAACATAATAAATGAATCTCGATATATATGTGACGGTTATAAAGGATAGAGCGCAATGGATAAGTGAGAGAAGAGAGATTTCAAAAAAATTTGGATTACAAAATCAAAACGGAAGGCATAAGCATGAGATATCTATCTCGTGCTCTCTTAAAAGAGAGCGAGCATGATGCAAGGCAAGAGTGAAAAGTTAATATAAAAAAATTTTCTTTATAGACTTTTTTTTTCTTGTTGCCTTTTGCTAAAATGGTTTCCTTACTGCTGCTCTGGGTGGTTGAACTGCAGTCAGTTGATTTGCACTAATAAATATAATTGTGTAGAGTAAGAAAGCATAAATGTTGTGTGAGAAAATAAAGCTACAAAAATAGTCTGCTAACTGTGTGCATAGAAGAGAGAGAATAGAGAGAGAGAGAGAGCGAAGAAACGAGTGTAAAATATGTTTTTTGCGTTGAAAGGGTTATAGCGATATATACGCTGAGCAATGCCGGCAAAGTAAAACTCATTACTTAACACAAACGCGTTAAATGCTGCTGCTGCTGCTATGGCTGGGTGTAAATGTATGCCTAGCAGGCTTGCATATGTATAAGTGAGTAACGACATGAGAGTGATTACTCTGGCTGTTATGTGTTGTGACTGCATTGTGTGTTGTGTATTGTGCGAGGACTTTTTGCTGCTTTTTCCACTGTTAATAGGGTTATACTGCTTACAGTTTAGCACAGTCAGACTTAATAGTATTGTCATTCGTTAGTATCGCGGACGGCCGACAATGTGAAAATATCGCCGTTAATTCTTCCAGAAAAAAAAAAAAAAAAAACTAATAAACAATATCAAAAATTTTTCAACACTTTCTTTTAATTGGATAATTATCTAAAAAAAAAAAATTTTACTCCGTCGTTTTTTCATCACAGCCATCATCACAAATTTTTGGGATTAATTTAAAAACAAAAAAAAGAAGAAAAAATTTAACACAACTCGTAACAATAAACGCGAAACTACGTGCAAATATATATAATATTTAAATTTCCAAAATTTTAAGTCCGCGCATACCTTAAGAAAATTAAATAGATTTAAAAAAAAATTTATAATAATTAGAAAAAATTAATGAAAAAATTATAAAGGAATAATTAGTGCTTGAAAAAGAACTTTAAACAAAAAAAAATATACATTTTATTAATAGAGAGAATAATTTTTGACTACAACGAACAAAATCTCCTAAGATGCTTCGTTATGATATTAGGGACGGTATAAAAATCATATTTGAATCGATTAAACCCCAAAAAGGTGAAATCAATTCCACTTGATTGGATGTGTTCGTTGGACCAAAAGAAACAAAGGCGGAAGAAGAGAACCTGACTGGAAAGAAAAGCGAAAACATTGGAATAAAATCTTAAAACAAAGTATTAAAACAAAGCCTCAATAAAGCACAGAAACTAGTGCAAAATAATTTAAAAAAAAAAAATAAATAAATAAAAGAGAAATTAAAAAAAACTTGTTTTTACTTCATGTACAGCTTATAAAATAGACAGAAACTCTCTGGAATTTGTGTTGTGCTCTATTCATATAAAACACTTGCCTTTGTGCGCTCAGACTGAAAGTGCATTTTTAGAACGCTTTGCTGCAACGGTTCTCTAAAGCAAGGAACCTATAAAATAAAAAAAATAAAAAAATCACGAGGCATACGAAAGCTGGGATAAAAAGTCTGCCAAAAGAAAATTTTAGAGTATACGACCTATAGATAATTAATTCAGCAAAAATCAAAAAAAAAAAAATTAAAAAGGAAAAATTACATTTAAATAAAAATATATACTACATTATAAATAAATAAACGTGCCTAAAATTTAAATTTATAAAACGAAAGAATATAAAATCTCGTAAGCATTAAAAAAACGAAAAAAAAAATTTATTGTAAAAAAAACAGAAAACTGCAAGAAGAAACACGTGGCAAGTAAGAAACCTTTAGAAAAACCGGTAAAAATACAACTCTGAAAACTGCATCCGTTGCAAGTCTCGACAGCCAACCGTTGTATGAACTCTCCCTCTTAGAAAAAAGCTCTTCTTAATAAGATATATATTACGTTAAAAAAGAAATACCTACAGACCAATAAAAGTGCAGTTAATAATAAACTCTCTCTCAGTAGTGGCCTCTCTCAAGTTTTTTCTTACTCTCTGTTAATGCATAAAATCGTTAATGCGATCGTCATCATCGTGCGCGCATATATGAAAACCAGAAAAACAGTACATCGTCAATAAACTGCATCTTCGGTTATTTGCATTCTCTCTTAACCATATATATATATATATATATATATACATATATATATATATGCACACCATTGCATTCTCGTTTAAGTGAGCCGCGCCGTTACAAATTTCCTATTGCTCTCTAATAAACGCCATTATTATTAAAAAAAAAAAAAAGAAGAAAAAAAAGTGCATTACTTAACAATGGATTTTTGATTTCTGCAATATTAACGCATACATTCACGCGTACCTCACTCTCGTCATTCATCATATATATTCATAATTATATACATATATATATATTATATATATATATATATATACATATATATATATATATATGTAGAGACATTAAACGAGAGATCAATTATTCTCTATCTATCTATCTATCTCATTCTTGCGCTCTTAATTCTTTAGATATCTTTTTTAAAAAGAACTTTCACATTAAATTGCAAAGAAAAACAAAGAAGAAGTACATTAGAATAAACTTGTGGTATAGAGCCTTTTTTACCGGGGAGTTTTTTTTTTCTTGTTTCCTTCGTTTTTTTTTTTGCTAAATAGTTGTTGTTTAATGCGGTTGCATGCACATATGCACATTGATTGATATATTTATACTTAAAAAAAAAAAAAGAAAAAAAGTGCATCTACATTGCATCTTCTCTCTGCTCTCAACCAGTTCTGTGTTCGTCTTGCGTGCTACAACGCGCGCTGGAAAATTCATTGAAAAACGTTTATAACAAGCAAAATAAAGGAGGATTGACAAAAAATCTGTAATAAAAAATATATAAAACGGAAAAATAATTAAAATAATTAAAAACAAAAAAAAAAAAAGGAAGAAAAGAACAAAGTTATTAAATTTTACAAAAGAGGAAAAAATTAAAGGAAAAAAAGTGCTGCTTGTTTTTGTTGGTCTTTTTTTATACTCTTAGGAACAATTTTGTTTATTTTTTTTTTTTTATATTTTTT
>KK502840.1:189289-213144 GCA_000688735.1 Glossina austeni
ATATATATATATTTACTGTATATACATCTTATATACATAAACTTTGACAATTTGAAACACCATTCACATTAATTGGATTAACTTAACTTACTCTTGTTGTAACGAATCTTCATCTCGGAAAAAACTACACGACAACAACTAATTACTATACTATCACTACAAGTATTCAATTAAGTAAGTTCCACAATTTTCTATATAGTGATGATAAACATTATCTTGTTTTCTACTTGTATATGACTTCATTTATAATTTCCGGTTATTATTTATTTATAATTGTAAATGTAATAATTAATAAATTCTTGCAAAACTAGATCTTCCACTCAATTTATTTAAAATTTAAAAGAAAATGTAAATCGGCCACAGTGCAACGTATTTTCCTATTCATTTCGCTTATGCAACATAGTGCATGGAACTTGTTATTCTGGGATGGATTATTGATGTGGGGAACTCCTTTTTTTTTTAATTGATCTTCATCCGGCCTTAGAGGATGTGAGTGCCCCGTACCACTAAATTCATTCTATCGAGCAGCTTTCCTAGCTCGACCTTCTTCTTGCATTGCCAAATTCATCTATGTGTCTGTCCGTCTTGCTTGTTTTTTTCTTTTGGAAATTTGATTTTCTGATCTGGTCTGGTTTTGGAAATCTCAAGGGCATAAATATTGAATGAAACAAAATTCGTCTTCTTGCATTACCATTTCATATATCGAATTCGTCCGTCTCGCTGTCCATCTATTCCGTTTCTTCTTGATCTGATATTTGAAACTTCATGACCGTAATTATCGAACAACTAAAGAAAATTTGTTGTCATGTAAATTAGAAATTTGAGTGGAGGCGCTGCAATGATCAATAAACTGTAACGTGTAAAAGAAACTCCAGCAGATAAAGGAAAGGAGTATGAAAAGCATTAATGCACATATAGCACAATAGCACATATTCACGTACTTAGGCCGCAAATAATTGTGTGAACAACATTCATTTACTTAGGTCGCGAACAATTTTAATCTAAGGATGTCCCCTATATATGAATTCAATCAAACAACTTACCCCATCTGGAACACTGTAAATATCCAACCTAAGTAAAATTCCGAGGGGGCCACTAATATCGGAAATTTTTTTTCTCTTTCGGTGTTAATACACACCACAAACGACTAGTAGTAGTAGATAATTAGTCCTCCCTCAGGCCTTGACTTTAGACTTTTCGGTTGCTGGACAGCGGGTTAGTTTACAAAACATAAAATATAGGATTAATTTCTAGTCTGTCGAAGATCCGTTATTAAAGATGAATGAGCGGTTAATTAAAAAATAATGCATTTATTTAATTACTATGAAAATAACTTTTATGAATGAAACCCCAAGCAAATTGTCAACGATTTTTTGTGTTCTCATAGGCAGAAAATTTGCTATTAAAATACAAATTTTAATAGAGCTTGAAAGAATTTTATTGTTAAAAATAATTAGCTATGGCTAGAAGAAGAAAAACAAAAAAAAAAAAACACCTTGATGGCTTTGGCGTCAGTGAAAAAATATTTTGAATTTTTTTTTTTTTTAGCTATTTTACGATGCAGTTTGTGCCGCATTCCGAAATATCAATAATTATCAAATCACATCAAACGTTATAATATAAAAAAAAATTCTTAGTTTAGAGAAGACAATCTATCCGTTCACTTGCTAAATGTTCTATGTCCATAGGTTCCATTATAAATGAACCGATTCGAATTATTGAGATGAGCAGTCCGAAACAAGCAGAGATGAGCAGGTTTCAAACCAATACAGTTATAGTTATTGATGCTTTCAAAATGCCATCTAACAACCACATAGACAGCTTGTAAAGTACGTAGGGTGAGATGCCGATGTACTTTCCGTAAAGGCACAGATATATCGAATATCGAATATTCGGAGATATATGTACTTTATAAGTGCTATTATATAAACGTGTCTGTGCTTTGAGAGGAGAAAATGTGCGTCGCCTTGACATAACATCTGCCTCCATCGGCCTTTCTAATTCCCGTCTTGCCTTATCTAGAAGAGAAAGTTCTGTGCCGGCGAACTCTCTATAAACTCTCACTCAAATATCAATCAAACGGATCATTTCTGCCTGTTTCGTCTGTCTATTGTGGGGAATCACTCTTTATGCAAGAAACAGAAAATTTCTTAATTTTTTATTTTATTTATTTAGAAATATCGTATTCTGCGCAACACCCCAGAGACGTCACACAAGTCACTAGCCTTTCTTTTGTCCGAGGTTTCTGTGACCTAACAACCTTATAACAAAACTCATTTTCTTCTAAAACTATGACAAGGAAGACGACAGAATACTGTCGTAAGTCGGCAGACTTATAAAGAAAGAGGTTTTCATGAAAGACTAGTTCGTGATAGATTTTAGCGCAAAAGTTACATCATAAGCTTTTGATACTTGAAACAAATAAAATTAATGATGAATGATGAGGTATAGATTATCCATACGGCAGGACACGCTTACGAGCATCTTATATTTTTATAAATCAGCGTCGTCCTTATGTGGCTGGAACGCTTTTATTGAAAGCTGATGATTTCTCAGATTTTGCAGTCACACACGTATATGATGAAGATTCTCTGAAAGCATTCTCTGTCGCATATAATTATTTTCATCTCTAGAAAGTGTGTGTGTGTATTTTATGTGTATGGAATATCGGTGAATATAGCTATGCACTTAAATTCGACCCGACACTATCGTATTCATTATCAATCGAAAAAATGATAATGATAATCGGTATTAGTAATATAATAGCATTTTGTTTGTTTGCTTGTGTTTGTTCGTGGGCTGCAAACTTATCTCTGCATATAATGCAAATTTATAAAAATAGACCAAATCTATAGAGAAATCTTTCGACTCCAGTTATGTTGAGAGGTACAAAGTACTATTACTACCATTACATATATAAAGTAATGATTTCTCTTCGCAAAAGTGTGATGAATAATGTAAAGGAAATAAAAAAAAAAAAAAAAAAAAAATGTAAACAAACGTAAATTTCAAAATTTTACCTCCTTTTTCTTTTATGTCACATCATGTTTTTACGTCTCTTTACGCCCTTAATAAAACATGCCTCGAAAGAATTAAACAACTTGCAATCATAAATACATATACACACATATACGCATGCACATTCATATATATATGTATGTGATGTGATGCTGGAAAGAAATCTTGCTCGCTTCCTTTTTTTCCACATATGAGATGAATAAAAAGTATAACGATGTATATGGTGGCACGTACGTACGTAGACATGCTGGGGATAGATTCGCTCAGAGTTTTTATATTTAGTGCTTGATGTGTGGAACGCATTTTGTGTGTGTGGAACGTCGACAGTTGCGCTGAGCTATTCATATAAAATAATTCGCAAAGATGTGTGATGTATAAAAATGTTTGGCTTGTTGGTGTAGCTGTGTTGTGTGTGTGTATGTGTGTGTGTGTGTGTGTGTGTACTATATAAAGCTTGCTTTTCGTCTTTTTTTTTTTTTAATTTTATATTTTTCGGTATACATAGGAGGAGATGTGTGATGTCTGGAATTCAATGCAGTCAGTCAATACACACACACACACACACACAGTCAAACATAGTTCAGCATAATAAATAACAAACATTATTATGCTAAAAAAAAAAAAAAGTGGTTTTATAAATAAAAAAAAAAAACTTTTTTTCATACAATACTTGTTAACATTATGCGTCTGATATAAGATATGTGTGAGTCTATATGTCTGTCCGTGTCTATGTCTGTTTAACGAGCCATCTATCTGTTATAGTTATATATGAGAGGGATTGTGCTATGTTTCTTAAAAGTTTCTCATTTCTAACAACAAAAATTCTTACACAGAAATCTGCTTCTGTTTGGTTTTATTTTTTTTTTTATCGATATGATAAGACATTTCTTAAGTGTTGGTCATTCTTTTTCCATGTACATATATATTAAATATAATAAAAGTTTTCGTTTATATGAAAAACAATTCTACACTTTTCAGGACATTTGGTAAATTCGCTCATGATGATGCTTTCTGGCAGCATTCTTTAAATGTATGTCCAAAAGGTTTCTCCGAGCAATTTTTGCTTCGGCAATGGTTTGGCAAGGAAGTAGTTTCGGGAGATTTCGGATGCCGTCTCTCTTTGTCTCTGTTTATATTTCTAAAATTCCAGGTTTTGTTAGGAAATTCGCTCGTACTGTAATTTAATTAAATACATGGCCGTGATGTAGTTCACTATACTTCCTAGATATTTAATTAAGTTCGCTTTCTGATATTTCCTTACGTTTATCCAAGCATTTATTACCTTGTATGTATGTTTTTTAGTAATAGTTTTCTCTCTCTCTCTCTCTCTCTCTCACACACACACACACACACACTTATTCACTCGCTATCACTCCCCCTCCTCCCCTTACGCTCTCTTTCACACATATTTTCGAAGTAGAATAGTACAGCAATTTCTTTCCTGCCAACCAAATAACTTACAGACTTGTAGTGGGCTGAACTATAGGCATTCTAAAACCCATATAAGTGTATGTATACATACATAGTGATTAATTTTGTCCATCCGTCCGTTGGCTACCGAAACTCTTGCGCCCGCAAAAATTAAGTAATTGTGACGAAACTTTGCTCCAGGACTACTGTAGAGCTATTTCGAAAATTATGTAAGCTTTCTACAAACAAACCCATGGTAACGAAGCAGATGTTGCCTGTAAGGGCGAATTCCGAAGGTTACATTTTCTTGTAAAAAGACTGCGTAACTGCTCTTACTTGTGTAGGGAGGTCAAAAACGTCCGCTTTAAAAATGGTAGTTCAAAGAATAATGAAATTAAACCAACCAAACTCTGAAAAATTACTCCAATTTAGCACAAAATTAAAAATAATAAAAAAAAAAAGAAAGTAAGTTTTAAGGAGAATTTGTGATAATCGACTGCTGTCTTGGAAATGGTTTACATGCGGCGTAAGGTTTCATTACCGACCATTAATAATATTAAATGAGATATTTTCCGAGCTGATCACATGAAGTGGATCTTTGAAGGGGGAATGCATATAGTAACTAAAAAATTTCTATTTGTTTTTTTTTTTTTTTTTTTTTACAATTGTAACAACAAACGGAGAAAGCCAAGCCGAGCCGGACCCCCTTCTCCCCCCATTCCTTTGGTAGTCGCAACATTTCACTTATTGGGGGACTCACTCACTTATAATTGATAAAATGGATATTTTCTTAAGGTCACCAACAGCTTTGTCTGTCTGTTTATCAAAGTAAAAAATTGTAGCGAGAAATAACTTAATATTTTGCAGAAAAAGCAAACTGACGTACTGACTGCCCTTCGAGAAGAAGAGACGAATGGTTTAGTCAATAAATGAAGGCCATCAAAAGGGTCGAATCTCTGATATGCGTTGCTTCTGGCGTTTACAGACGAAAATAATAAATAAATGTATTAACGAAACTATTTCGCTAAGACATAAACATTCGCTAACAAATAAACATTAAACACAATACGACGCATGATGAATATTATGAGCTAAAGTATAAAATATACGATTTTTTTTTTGTTTTTGCTTTTCGTTAGCAAAGAACTTATCTTATTCTTAAAGTACGCTAAACTCTGAATCTTTATATTTAAAATGCAAAAAGTGTGTGTATTTTGCAGATACAGATATACACTAAAAGTTAGCTATATATGTATGTATGTATGTATGTGCGATATACACATATATTTATTTTGTTTGCTTATACCTTTTTCGTGCTTATCGCTTATTTGCTTTTGCGTTTAATTTTTTATTTATTCTTTTTTCGCAAATTTTTTTTCTCATCGTCTTAAAAAAGGTATAAGAAAAGAAACAAAAGCAAAAAAAAAAAAAGTTTTTTCTTATTTTTGCAAAAACTGTCCTCCTCTCTATTTAATCGTCTTTACTACTACTCTCTTTTTTGGCTCTTCTTAAAGAATAAAAAATTACGTTCCACACGCTCGCTACACGCGTGACTTTGTAGAATACACGAATACGATCATTAGAGTAACAAAAAAATTTTTTTGAGCTTTTTTTTTTTTTTGTTTCTAGCTTTTTGTTACTTTTGCTTTTCATATTTTTGTATACGGTTTGTGCATGTATTCAGAGGAATTTTTGCCAATTTTCTATCTATAAGTTTCTTTAATTTTTAGCGGTCGCACAAGCAATGAGAAATACCAAGAGAGAGAGAGAGAGAGAAAGTGAGAGAGAGTGAGATTGTGAAAAGGAGAGGAGGAAGGGAATGCTTTTAATTGTTTTAATACTAATAATAACATAATAACATCAACTTTCCATTTGATATTTTATTGCTGTAAGTAAATTCGTCTTTTAAATGTTGTGCGCTGCTTCATGTGGCATTCATTAAACTTCCCTTGTAATATAAGACTGACTGGTTGACTCCTCTTCCTCGTTTCCCTTTACTCTTTCAATAACTTTTGTTAAACACGCTTATCTGTGGAATTGTTGTAGCCAATGTAGCTGAGCTGAGCTGGTGATGTTTGTTGCGAATTTTTTTTTTTTTTTTTTTTTTAAGTTTTTATTTATTTCTTTTACTCGCCAAGAGACTAAGAGAGCGAAATAGAGAGAGAGAGAGAAAGAGCGAGTGCGAGATGTACTGCTGCGTGCATCTGTTATCTCAAAGTTTGCAAAAAATTTTTACCGAGAGCTGAGTTATTTCTCTCTGTTGTCGTTTGTGTGTAAGAGATTGAGTGCCCGTGTGCATATTTTTTTTTATTTATTTATTTTTTTAAGTCTACGGTGTTAAGTGTGCTGCATTTATTGCAAGCTTTCGTTGTTTGCTGCCAATGCGGTGTTTTCTGCCGTTCTGTTTTACATGCATAAGTGTTAGTGAGTTATATATGGTGAGAAAAGTGTATAGGTATGCATGCATATGACTCTGACTAATGTACTTGTTGTTTGTGTTTGTGTGCGTGTGCGTGTGCGTGTGTGTATGCATATGTATGTATGCGTGCCTGAGTCTAGCTGCGGGTATCTGTGCTTTTGCAACGTTTTGCCAACTTGTGTTGTTCTACGAAAGTGACGACGTGAAGACGACCGAGACTGTGCGAGCAGACGAGCGTTGAAACCGGTGACGTAGCGTCCGCCATATTACACCGCGGCTCTAAAAAAAATTGCAAAAAAAAAAAAAACAAAAATTCTTTCAGTTCGGATCTATTGAATTAGGTTTTCAGTTTTTGTTTTAATGTTTTTCGTTTTTCAAGCAACACAAAAAATTAAGAATAAAAAATTCTTTCAAATAAATGTGATCGAAAAAAGAAAATCTCGTCGGTAGAAAAAAAGTGAAGAAGAAATCAGAAATCGTTACGTGTTTTGCAATAAGTTTGCCCGTATGTGTGCGTGCAAAAATATATAGAAAAAAAAAAGCAAAAAAAAAAAAAATAGCAAAAAGCAACAAAAAAAAAATATATTTTGCCTGTGATCTCACATATAATTTTAAGTAAAAAAAGTTTTTTGTTAAGCGAAAAGCAAAAAAAAAATTGTTAAAATTAATAAAATATTCGAAGAAAAAGAAGGTAAATTTTTAATTATGAAAAATTTGTCGATTACAAATTTTTATGCATAAAAAAAAGCCAAAAAACGATTAAGAGACAAAAAAAACCTCAGTCAAGTGCTTTATGATATTTATTGGTATTAGTAGGCGTCAATTCTTATGCAGAGTATCTCTGTGAGCTCGTTTTTGATATGGCCAGTTTATGGGAGTGAGTGCGTCTGTGTGTGCATTTGTATATATATATATATACGTGTGCGTACGATTATGCTAGTGTATGCGCGATAGCGTATGTGTACTTATGTCCGTAACCGTGTCCAATTAAATGCAAAAACCAGAGGAAAAATCGGATCGGAGAGTTTGGAAAAAATTCTAGGCGAAAATCGGCATCATTTCAGCGGTTGGTTGGTTGGTTACACTTGTGCCTTAAATGTGTAGTTAAACATTCGCATATGTAGACATGTCAATAACATTGAATAAATAAATAATAAAAGAGGCGTTGAGAGAACTCGACTTTCTCTATAGATAGGTGTGGTAGCGCGTTATGGAAAATATTTATTTATTTATTTATTTAAGCATCAGTAAAACTGTTCAAATATATACCGTTAGTGAAGTTACTGCAAAAACAAAGAGTATGAATGTATGAATACATAGTGATTTTACCCACCTCCACTAACTAATGATCGAATTCTTTCCTTCCTCCTCCTCCTCCTCCTCCTCCTCCTCTTTTGTTAATTAATTTAATCAAGTCTCGCATTTTAAAAAATTTCTTCTCATTTGTATTTATTTTTATTTTCTCCGTTACTTATTACTCTTTTATTCGTTCTTTTGTGTCTACACACAATTGTTGTATGCACTTTTTTTCAAATTTTCATATGTGTAGTGAGCGGCGACCTATTACTTTACACTGTGTCCGTATGTGCTGCAATTAATGTTACATGTATGTGTGTATGTATATATATATATGTGTATGTATGTATGTATGTATATGTGTTTACTTGTGTATGTCCGATATATGTCTCTCAGTTTAAACAGTATTGCCAACATTCAATTTTAAAAATTATATATAAAATGAAATTTCATACTATTGTTGCTACATTCTCAGTGGGGAGCCTTTCTTTTCTTATTTGCAATTTTTCTTTCTTTTTTATCTATCAACAGTATGTAGGGTTGGGAGGGGGGTATACCAGAATTGCTGAGCGATTTGTAATGGCTCGAAGAAATCAGTAAAATTGTGTCCATCCGTCGTCCATCCATTGACAAAATGACAAAAATTTAATTTAACATCGAAGATTTTATTAAACGGTATATAGAACAGAAATTTAAAATTGGCTACGCTTACGAATATCTGTACAAAAGCCACGTAAGCGTAGATAACCGCACTTATTGGGGATATCGAACGGCGGACGAGGTGTCGCTTCCTTCCTTTCCAACTCTGCTAAGCGCGAGATGAAATCATTGTTCACTTAGTCTTAAGGTTTTATAGGCAAATTCTCGCAATAGGGGAAAAATTGCAAACATTCAATGAAGTCTTCGCATTTATTCATAATGCAATTCTTCCTTTCCACAATAGTTTGGAATTCTCTATAAAATAAGATTTCACTGAAAACTTGAACGACAGGGCAGGCATCGGTACTAAAGTCATTTCTTAAACGGACTTGAATTACGAATATTTCCTTCTAATTGATACATAGGCCGGTGTGCTGTTTCGCAGAACTCTATCCTTGGAGCTTCGACCAAAAAACGTATTCCTTCCAATTTCCAATTCAACTTTTCTTTGCTTTTCTTTTATTTTTTTCTCCGTTCTGCCTTTTGTAATAGTACCACCATTTTGAGTGTTCTCGTATTTTGAAAGCGGTTTTCTCTCCTACTACTGCATGTATGTTTATTTTCAATTCTCTTTTAATACATTTTTTTTTTTTTGAGATTAAATACAGAGAAAAAGAAAACAAAAATTGCATTTTTTCTAAACCTTTTTATTTCGAGTTCTCTTCCCCTTTTGTTTTGCATGCATTGTATTTCGCTTTTACATCTTTGTACTCGCTTCTCGATGATTATTATATTTTCATTTTTAGTGTTTTTCTTTCACATATATATATATATATATGTACACTTTTCATGTTTGTGTGTGTTTTGTATAGACCGGTTGTGTTTGAATTACATATTGTTTCTGCCTTAGTATTTACCCAGTATGCGCAGAGTACACCTTGCAATTATAAACTATGCAATGATTTCTTGTGTACTTTAGCAAGCAGCACCATTCATGTCATCGAATTGCAATTAAACACACTTTCATGCAACGCGAACTTTTTAGAGCACACACCGTGTTGTAATCGCACTTCTAATAAGATTATAAAAAATATGCCTACAATTCGATGAATAATACACTAAATAAAATATTATACGAGTTCCAGCGTTTAAAAAAGCAATTTTTAAACGAGTTTCAAGAACTAAATAATAGTTCTTAGCTGGTGGTGTCTTAGGTGGTGCTGTGCCTTATATGTTCACATTCTACGAATTCTAATTATAGTGAGAGGTTCATGTGGATTTATTACGTTTTAAATAAAGCAATTTTTATACAATTTTTTTTTGCTTCTTTCTTGTTATCAAAAGCAAACTTTTGTTTTCTTCACTTTTACTTTATTCACATTGCTATGGATTGCATTAATTTAAGCGAGAAATTTATATCTGACGTAACAGATGAAGCGTACAAGTGTTTTCCAATTTTTTCGAACAATTAATTAATTGCCAATAATCGCTAACAACTTTGCGCATCTTGGAAATCGTAATGCAATTTCTTTCTGGACAATTAGTTTTAGTTAATATTTATTGTCCATCTGTGAGACTGAAATAGAGGAAACCGTGAATACTACGCTTTGAGTGCACAATTAAATCCGTTTTGAACTTTGCGCTCTAAACACACGAAAGAATGTATTTAGAAATTTGATTTGAAAATATTGAAAAACTGAAATACGCAAAAAATGTATCCCGATTACATAATAAGTCGCACTTACAAAGTAAAATGTCTCGCCTGGACTCTTGCGTGCAATAAATCGAATTTGAAAGCACCAAATTCCGTGTTGTTCGATCCCCATTCTTTCTAAATTCGTGGCCACCATCCATTTAAAGCCGTAGCTTCGCACTTGAATATATGCTAAAAGATTAAAGGGATTGATTGGTTAATTACGCGTGGGTTCAAGGGCAAGCTCATTGAAAATTATTTAAGATTCCTTAGAAACTCTCTTTAACGCGCATTCAACACAGTAAGTAGTAGTAAGCAGTTTTTATAATAAAACCGTTTCTCGGCCTTTTGTTGTTGTACTTTTTAATATTGGTTCATATTAAGCAGTGACTGCTGCACCGTTTTTGAAAATCTCACCGTTAAATGGAAGATAGATTCAAAAGGTTCCACTTATACTAAAATATCTACTAACTACTAGCTAGCTATCTATATACTATCTATACTAACTACTATATCTATATACTAACTACTATAAGCTATCCCTCCAGTGAAAACCAGTGCGAGGAAGTGACTCTGGATCGACTGTCTTAAGAAATATTTGATCGAGCTTGTAAGCCGATGCTTTCTCTTGGAAAGGTCTGTGTATGATCGTGCCCTTGGAGCAATCTTCTTGCTCCTGATCCTCTTACGTTTAACAGGAAGGCATGCAAGGCTACCTGCTCCCCGTTCGCCAATCCTCTACCTATGGAATCCTTCCTAATACTTTTGTTTATTTTCAGATCAGTCAACGACACATTTTCCTCTTTCCGCTATCGCCATCTAATTAAAAGAAAATTTCAGTAATTCAGGCCTTTGTCTTTAGGTTGGCGATCACATTCACTTTCGGCTTTTTGCGATTTGTTTTAACTAGAACATCATCCGACTGACCATCATAGCCTCCCTTGCATGAACAATCCTTAAAGTGTTTTTATTAAGTGTGAAGTAATTTCAGCAATGGCATCTGAATACGTGAATGGAAGTCGGTTCTCAAATAGCCTCACAGCCTACAAGCACTATATCCTACCAAATTTTTATATTTGCGGAATTTAGATGATTTTCTTTCTCTTCTTTTTCTTCTTTCTGAGATTAACATGAGCCTCCTTGCCTCCTTGCCTCCTCGCCTCTTAAACAAGGAATCGATTTCAATTCCAAACTGTATTAAAGATGATTTCCAAATATTGTTGACGTTCGAAATATCCTTTCCATGGTAAAATTGCAAACCCCCCCCGCTAAGGGCAGTAGTAAACAAGCAACGATTTTGTTAGTTTTGGAAAATCTTCTAAAACGTATTTCCGGTTATTACAAACAATATGACAAATTTAATACGCCCACATTATTAAGTGCTTTAATGAATTAATATAAAAATTAATGACAAGGCAGGCTCATGTCCCGATTTTGTGATAAAAGATATAATAGAGGCTGTGGGTATAATGAAAATTAATAAGTGCCGTGACAAAAAACAAAAGTGTGATTTTTACAGTAGCTGATCTCGCGTTCATATATATGTACATTTCCTTTTTTGCATTTTTCTTTTTAATGCTTTTTCAGTTATCAACTTTCGTGTGTTGTAACGCGGTGTCATCATAAATTCCAAAATTGTGAGTGTAATGCGACGTTTTGATGAGGAGAGCAGTTAAAAATGTCATTTTATATAATAAATAAAGTCGGTGAATAAACAAATGCCGGGATAAAGAAAGAAAAAGAAAGAAAGAAAGAAAGAAAGAAAGAAAGAATTGTGTGATGATACTGTTTGACTGAAACTTTTGTGATTTGATATTTCAGCTCTTTTTTTTTTTTTGTTTTTTGCATTTTGTAAAAGTTTGTAAAAAGAATTCCGGTTAACAAAGGGATTTTTTCCTTCGCTTTCTATATTATGAGTGCTCTAGAAACAGAAAAATGTGCAACGACAGTTTTTTATTAAATCAAATAAAAATTCGCGCCTTTAATACAGACAGTCCTCCTACTCTCTTCCCCGCTTCTTCTTCTTCTTCTTTTTCTCCTTTTTCTTTTTCTTTTTCTTGCTTTCTTTTTCTGCCATTCATTGTGTAAAACGAACAACAACAACAACAACAACAAACAAATAAAACGGGTGGGGTAACTTTAAATTTAGTGATTCTTCGTACACATGTTTGTATTAATCCCGGTCGAAGAGAGACGCAACGCAAAGCAAGGCAGGCAAACAAACAATAGTGTGTGAGAGCGAGAAAACGAAAAAAAAAAAAATGCTATTAAGTGCATTGAATTCAAGCAGCAGCAGCAGCACCAGCAGCAGCAGCAGCAAGCAAGCAAGCCAGGCACACACACTCTCGTTATAATATATTCTCCATTCTTTCTCTTTTTCATTTGATTTATAATAGAAATGCAATGCATCCGGTGTTGTTGTGTTGGTCTTGAGTAGTATTCTACCACCAATCGTTGTGTTAGTGTATTAGTGTGGAGCAGTTAGCAGTTAGTTTTACTTTGCTACGCCATATTTTTATTTCATTTTATTGGATTCTCTCCGTGTGCAACAAAAGCACACTTACATGCATACACAATAACACAACAACTATATAACTGCTTGGTTTGGCCTCATCTCTGGTCTATTTGCCCGTTTGTTTGTTTGTTGGTTTGTTTGTTTGTTGGTTGATTCTGTTCTGTGTTCCTCTGTTTACAATACATGTCTTGAATTTCTTCTCAGCATGTGTTCATAATTTGGCGGTTTGCCATTTTTCATTATACCGCCGCGCCAACAAGAGACAAACTGATGGCGACATTACTTCTTTTCCTTTATTTTGCAGTTATGTACATGCATATGCATGCATGCATGCCTGTACTTTGTCTCAATGTTTTCATGTATGTGTATGTATATATATATACATATATAACTAAACATTTTACTGAGTTTGGGGATCATGACTAAATGTTCGAATATATGTGTATGCGATTGTCTGTGGATACCAGTTTCCAGTGTATATATATATACGTCATCATAACTATATATATATATATATAATAGTATCTTTTCTCCATTTGTAATTGTGTTCACATGCAGTCTTTAAAATGCTTTTTGCTTTTTCGCTATCTGCTTGAATGCTTGACTGGTCGGTCGCTCGGTTGGTCGGTCGTTGTGTAGTTCTTTGCTTTAAATATTTTATTGTGCTCGCGCCATTGGAGTGTTTGTTATTAGGCAGTACATACATACAATGCATTGTATTTACAGCATATATGATGGTTCACTGTATTCGCAGCTCCCTCTCTTAGGTTTTCGTATACGTATTACATGTTACGTGTTGGTTGGTGCCTTCCATTTGTACAAAAATTCAGTTGCATTTTACTTTTCATGTTTGCATTCGTTTGTTTCGCTTGCTTTTTTTTTTTTTGTTTTTTAAAGACTACAAAGAAGTATAATATAATGGGGAACTTATTTTCATGAATTCGTGTGATCAGAAACATTCGGGAATGAGTTGTGTTTTTGTTTTTATTTTTTTTTTTGTTTTTTTTTTTGTTTTTTTTTGTTTTTTTTTTTGTTTTTTTTTGGTTCTTTACATTCTTTAAATTTTGGTTTTTTTTTCTGTTAACAGATAAAAACTGTCATGAGTCTTGTGTTGTTCGAGCAGCTATTCTTTTCTCTCTTAATAGTTTTCCTCGTAATGCTTTATATTATGTGTTAAACTTAAAGACTTCTTTTTGGGGGTTTGTTACCATGCAAACAATGATTATTATTATTTTTTTTTTTTTTTTTTTTTTTTTCATTTTGTGATTTACAAGCATGGCAATCTTCTCGATAAAACTGGTTCCCTTTCTGTAAATGTCGACAAAGGTGTATGTGTTTGTGCCGTGCACAAAAGCATAAACTGTTTTTTTCTTGCCTTCTTTCTCTTTCAATTTTACTTGTCAAAGTTCCCTTTATGCTTGCTTTTCTTTCTTTTATACGGTTTTTTTTCTTTTTGCTCTGAAATTAGACCGTTTTTCCTTTGATATCACTGTAGCCGTCTCATTGAAGAATATCTTTGATCTGTGCACAAAGTATTGCTGTGCGACTCATTAATTATTAAGCGAGTCTTTGACGGGAAATAGACTAAAAAGAGATAGTTTTTCAAACATTTTATTTTCTTTGAAGGCAAGCATTGATGTCATTTAATCGCTCGCGGGGGCAGAACATAAATTATTAAACAAAGTTGCGGAGATGGGGAAATTTAATTGATTGATAAGTAAATCTCTAGACTTGCGTTATATTATGTAGTAAGCTACGTGCGCCAAGTTCCCCGGGCCATGAGAATTCAAACAATAGATGTTAGTTGGGTGTAGAGGCAGTCAGTCAATCAGTCAGTCTTTAGTATTCTAATCTATTGAAAAGTTGCTTCGATCATGAAAACCAGCTACTTTTTCCCCTCCTTGAGAAGGTATTGCACTAAAGTGTAACGTGCATCGATCTTACTTTCTAGACCGGTTTATAAACGCGGATTTTCCTAAGGGCAATAACATGTAATCTCATATATATTCGCATGACATAAGGTTGTACAGACTTTTTGCTATGTGCGAGCGTGTTTTTGTGATATCACTCTGCCTGGTATTGCACAAGTGTTGACTAAAGGGGCACATTTACACGAATTGTGGTTCCAGGTGAGAAATTCCTGCAAACTGAAGCATACGAAACGGAAATGTTTGAGAAGCGCTGAACTCATTGAAAAGGAAATAAAACGAATAAAGGATTCTACAGTTGTTTTTACCTATTCCCGAGAGTGATCGATCGATATATCCATATGAAAAGTTTTTATTTAATGGGGATTATGATAGCAGCCCCCCTTTTCAAATCTTGCTCAATACGAATAACAGACATTACCCGGATAACCTGAGGTAGTAGAACATACACATGCTCCTATAGTAATAAGCACGTAATTTATCTCGTATTCAAATGTTTTCGGTTGAAAATATGAATCTCTGCCCATTCCGATATCTCTTTCCACCGAACTACGAGCGACGACGAAAACTTGAAATTTTTGTTTTGATTCTATTACTTAGCAATAATACTCTTTCTGTACCTCATAAATTCCGACTATTTTGTATAATCGTCGTCATTAATTCTGGCATCCATTCTCTCGTTTATTGCAAATTTTATTTTGCAAGCAAAACATACATTTTGAAAAGCATTTCCTCTATTTGGCAACTGATACCATTTCCTCTGCATGCGATATCAGAAGAACAATAAACAACTCAGTGATGGAGAGATGGAAGGAGGAGAGAAAGATAGTGATGGCTGGAAAGAGAGAGGGAGGGAAGGTAAAAGAGAGAGAGAGAGAGAGAGAGAGAGAGAGAGAGAGACTGACAAAAACAGAAGGACATAGAGGCAAAGAAATATATAGAGTGAGAGAAACTGCTGCGGCACACAAAACACTATGCAATCATTAATCAACAAATAGGTCAAACACGTGCAACCATTTCAATTACCATCGATAAGCGAAGCAGAAGGAAAACAACACACCATGGCTTTCAGCCATTTGCTGAAAAACATCAGCAGTAACATCACTTGCTCGACCTGTCAACCAATATCAAAAGAATATATTTCTCATTTTTACTGCATTGCGAAATTACTCGGTTACAAATATAAAAAAAAAGCAGAAGAAGAAAAACCACAACTAAAACGCCATATGACCGAAAGACATTAAAGTTTGGTAATTTGCCTTTAACAAATTCAGAAAATTAAGGATGGAGAAGAGGGGGAGGGAGGGGGGGGATTAAACTTTAAAATTACATTTAAATAACAAAACAAAGAAAATGAAATCAAAAACGATAAGCAAGTGTACACAGGTAAAGCCAAGAGAGAAGGTAACGAGGGAAGTAAAAATATCATTTAAGTATCGGAGGGAAGAAATACCGCCACGTTGATGTTGAGGGGACATTGTTTGTTGAAGCAACAACGACTATGAAATATGAAAAGTAACTGGCGAACTTAAGCTACGCGAGATGCGACGATTAAGACTTTACTTTCTTACGTTCTACATTTCAACTCAGATTTCATATATATATGTCTTGGTTTGTACAACACACAGTACGCGGTATATCAAGTTTTTGCCGATACATAGCAGTTAATAGACTCACTTTTTTATTACACCGATCGATTGCTTCGATATGCGGATAAGAGAACGAGAGGACTAAAAGAAGGATAGTATGTCAGCCGCGAGCAGCCGAATGGTAAATCCTGTCAATATCCATCTACTCTCATGGAGTACAACTTCAATGTATTCAAAAAAAATATATTTGTCTCCGATTGTGGTGTACGTACGTCCTATAAAATTCGATGGAAAAAGAATATTTGCTGCTTTAATGAAAAACACGATAAGAAGAAATAAGATATCGCGTCACGTTTCGTTCTCCTCTTTTTTTGTTTGTAGTCTTTCACAAAGTGAATAAAGGCCATTGCTCTGGAGGTTTGAAAAATTTTGTATAAAGTAAAAAATTTCTCCTTTTTTCTCCCAGAAAAGCCCTAAGCCGCATAGTATACCAAAATGTTGGATAAAGAAAGAAATAGGGGGAGGGATGAAGTATAATTGCAGTTGTATTGTGCTGCCAGAATTATGTTTACGAAAAAAAAAAAAAAAAAATCAGCGAGATGACAGTTGTACACACACACTACATAAGTATATATTTGTGCTCCAGCAGATACCCGCCCTTTAAAATGGAGTAACAATGCGAAGAAGATACGCGAGAAAGCTTTTCTTAGTCCACTTATGTTATGTTATGTTATGTTATGAAGCAAATAACAATTTTACACAATTTTAGGTGTTGCTATAATTTATATTTTGTTGTTAATCCCCGAATATTTTTGTTTATGCTATAAAATGGACATTTCGAATAATTTATTACTACCAGCAGCAGTACTAGTAGTACTATGTATTTTAAAAGTGTTCCTATGGCACATGAAAGTTTTCCCAAACATAAATAAATATTAAATTATACCACATGCTGCACCATCTGCATTATTGATGATGTGTATGGTCTGGTACACTAATACAAGAGTAGAGAGCAGATTATTTGCACATTACATGTACATCATTAAATTAATAAGAATTAGTTTTACATATGATAGTCATAGGATGTGTGGTGAGATAGATCAGAATAAACAGAAATTTTTGCAATATTTCTTTCTGTTAGAAAATGACCATCGTTGAGCTGCTCAAAATAGCCATTAACCCTATAGTTGTTTGCCAAATATTTTGTCAACAGATCAGTTCTTCATATGTGCGAAAGGAGTGCATAACTGAAGCAGAGACTTCAATAACGGTGAGCGTTAATCGCTTATTCAAAGGGGTGCAGTTTCTTGATATGACAATATTTCCTCCTTTACAGAGCTCGGCATTTTTTTGCTTAGTTTTCTGAGTAGTGAATAATGTTCGTACTTGAAACAACATTCCCAGCAGAAAAATCGAACATAATATGAGCGAAATGTGAGATTTCAGCAGTAAAAGTATGTTAAAATCGTGTTGATTAGTTGAGGATCGAGGCGTCGTGCCGAATACGGATGCTCAGATAAACCAAAAGGTAGGCAGCGATTTGCACCTATCTTCGGGAGATTGGTAAAGCAAAGATCTAGCAGTCTGCCGTTACAATTAGGTATTGAAGTAGATTACGATAAAATTATTCATTGGAAAGCAAACAATCAGAAGTTGAAGTGGGGACCACACAGCCAAAATTATTTCTGTAACACGAAGTGACTTGTGGTTAATTGAAGTCTTCTAGCGCTAGGCGCTTGGCTGTATCAGCAGGTTTACAGGACTATTCGCCCACGGTATAAACGGAGCAGAGATATCCGCATTTGGAAGAATAGGAAGGAATAGGAAATTGAAGTGACCTTCCTCGACCGTTTAATGATAGATGAGCCGAAACAGTTTCATCCATCGTCTTGATGTCATGTTATCAAATTCAATTGTTCGAAATCCATAGCATCCATAGATTTTTGTGGATCTTTTCTAAAATTTGTATATTAGTGGTGCTACTCACTAACCATTCCGAAGTACTATAATAATATCTAACGAATAATGCCTTTTCGAACACGTAGAGAAACATCGTACAAGTGTATATAGTATTACTTGGTCGAGGTCCTACTAACACGGTTCGATAATGTATTAAATCTGTCCATTTCTGCATCCGTTCCGATCAGGCAACTTCACCTTCGAAGCAATTGTCCGCCGCTTTGGGTGTTAAATCTAAGCGGCTAAGTCCGCGCTAGGATTCATTAAGAAGTGGTCCAAAGACTATACATTAAGTTAGTCCAATACTTCAGTACGACTCTTGGGTGTGGCTCTGTTCTGCTAGATGTGTACATGTTTTTTTTTTTCTCTTTCTTTATTCATACATGAATTTTATTTATTTTCTTTTTTTTTTTTTTCTCTCTTCACTTCTATTTATATTCTTTGGATTAGTTTTTAATAACAATTTTATACTAAGATTTACTTCTAAACGTCAATAGAATTCGGCTATTAATTCATTTTAGCTGAGGTAGAGGCAAATAGAGAGAATAAGAAAAATTAATAAACTTAAGTTCGCTTCGCTTCAAGCTTATTTTTGGAAAAATTAATTGAAAGCGAACAATGACGTGATAAATGGAACCTTCATTATGTTTTATGAGCGAAAAAATTGAACGAGAAAAGGTGTAAATCGTAAAAATAAATCACAAAAACAAAAAAAAACATACTTCGCATACTATTACAACGTATGGTGGATATAATACTACCTAACAAAGCAAACAACCAAATTTTTTAAAGTAATTACCATAAATCACTGAAGCGCAAGTAAAACTCTGACGTTAGTATATTTACAAGCGCACAGTGTACAGCGCACAATGTAAAAGGAATTGTGAACACGTATTTAGCCGAACGTTTTGAGCTTGTCATGATATCTTGGTACAAGAATTACAGCAACTTCGACAACTTTTTCACGATAACAATCTCCATCTAGTTGGGTAAAAATCACTGAGCGTTGAGCGTTTCTATGTGTAACTACAGCCTGCCTACGATCAATACCAGAACGAGCGAATGTCTATAAACACGATTCACGATTATATATATGGGCACAGCAACGTCAAAAAAAAAAAGCGAAAAAACTCTAACGGTGGAGAAGAGAGTGTGGGAGAAGAAGGGTACTCGCTGATTTTTCTTCGATCAAGAATCGAACGCGCGTAATCACTTGCCCAGCATCTTGGTTTTTAAATAGCGAGGAAAAAATAGTGAAATAGGAAAAGCTAGAGAGATGCTATGAATCCCTTGTAATCTCTGATTAAAAAAGTGTGGTCTTAAACTGGGCAAACAAGAGAGAGTAAAGCCATAAACGACGTTTTCACACAATAGGGATTGAAAAGTTTAATGGGGCAAAAGAAGAAGAAGAAGAAGAAAACAATACAATGGTTGAGGCATTAGTCTTAATGGGGTACATATTAGTACGTATTAGTCCTAGGAAACAGACAATTTACTATGATTCACTTGTCTAGATAAGGGACACCAAGAAAGACGGAGAGACATTTGTACACTTGAATTAAACAGAATGACTATAGAGACTGTCCAAGGTAATTACAATCTGTCGGAACTCATAAAACTGGCAATTCTACCACTACTTCGTACTTCGATTTGTTGTCTGCGTTTCTTATTTCGATTTGTCGCAAAATGAATAAACGAGTTAATGCGCTGCTATTTTTGGATAACGGAAATAAAAGTTGGGTTATGCAACACGCAAAAGGATAGGAAATGAATCTAGACGAGCGGCTAGAGGAAACTGAAAATCCTATTGGGGAGATAGAACAAGAGAGAGTAAAAGAGTAGTGGCATGAAGAGAGAGAGAGAGTGAGTGAGAGAAAGAGAAGAAGAAAGTGAACAAGGGCTACTGTTATTAAATAAATCGATAACAATTATATATTTAAATGAAATGCGCTTCTGTGTATTATTCTCCTCTAAGAGAGAATACATTTCAAATGTGTTCTATAGGCATTTGTGTTGTCAACAAAAGGAATGGAGAGAGCAGAGACGACGTCATGCAATGCAGACAGACCGATTGACTATAAGCTTCATAAATGGCTTTAAGTGTTGTGTGTGTGTGTGTGTGTGTGTGTGTGTGTGTGTGTGTGCTTATTTTTTATATACGTTTTTGCGTATGTGTTGTGTGCGTATGTCCATGCCTCTGTGCCAGTGTGCGCATGAAGACAAAAGCAATGAATGATTTGTCTCTACTTGTCTAGGCGTCCTAAAGTGTTTATGCAATAATTGTATGAGCAATTCATACAACTTGAGTGCCAGACATTGGGGAAAAATAAAGCGGAAACATTTGAAATTGCATTTCTTTTATTTTATTTTACTGCATATGTCTGTGTCAGGATTGTTTCCCCAAGTTGGGCTAAAAGCGTGTAAATGTCGGAAAGAAAATTTATTTCCGTATGCATGCATGTATGCATGCATGCAAAGGTTACACGTGGCTAATCTTTCTCTTTCAAACACATACACACACACACGCAAACCAATCTAAGCATTACACGTGTCAAATATGAAACGAAGTGATTTTGAAATTTTTAATGGTGTAATTTATAAGAATTCTCTTTGTGACTCGATTTATTATAATAGTATTTACAAATTGACAACCGATATATAGGCTTAATTGCTGTTATGCATACGAAGTATTCTAAATTTTTGGAAAGGGACACTTGTTCTCTTCTCTTTGTTTACGTTAAAAATTCCATTATTTGTTTTTGTAATGCAAACAACGAAAATCCTCACCCTTTACAAAAAGTATTGTCTGTGGTCATCAAACCGCCCTCATTGCATGTTTGCGAAACACCACCACAATCGTCACCTTAAATCCTGTATATATATATATATATTGAAAAAATATTCAAAGAGAGATAGAGGAGAAGAGGAGAAAGGAAAGTGTTGTGTACACACCCTTTAAAAACACATTATCTATAAGTATTTTTATGAGAAAGACTACGACGAAACCAATGAAACGAACAAACAACGAAGAAACGTAACATCTACTACTATAGGTGGTGCAGGGTTCAAAATATCTATTTTGTTGCTGGCAATGTTTAACTTGAAATTTATTGAGGTAGTTGTTAACCAATATATTAACTACGGCAACCACTACCGATATCACCAATCCACCACCACCACCACCATCACCATCACCATCACCACCGTTATCTCTCATATTTTTGAACATTCTCACACATTAACTAACTCATTAGCAGTTTGGTCTCGCATGATGTGCACAGGAAAGCTCTATATTTAAATCCTTTCGCGTTCTTTTGTTGTTTATAAGTATGTGTGCATTTGTGCTTTTGTACACACATCAAATATAGTTTTACTTGTTGTTGCAAAATTTAATTTAAAACTTTTTTTGCAGTCTTTCTCTTCACTAGCAGCCGCCTAATTAATGCATTGCTGTAAGTTCAACTCGCTTGGTTAGTCGCGAGTTGTCGTTAATGTTATTTTTATGCGTCCTTCTTTCCTACTGTAAAGAAAAAAAAATGTTTAAAATGTTTTTGAGAATTTGTTCACATGAATGACTTCTCGAAATATTTTCATTTCCATTCCGCGACCTTTTACTTTGTAACTTTGCACGACCGCTCTGCAAAAAAGTTTACAAAAGTTCTATATAATCCCAATGAACCTGATATTCCGATCCAATTGAAAAATGGGGGGGAAAATATTTTTGGTTAAAAATAACCAATGAACATGAACATAACATCAACATAATCTAGAATAAAAAGAATTATTTACCATTTTTATAATATTATGTATCCTTATGCTCGGCAAAATCTGCAAATTCTAGTAAAGGTATCGTTACATTATGCAAGCATTTTGAAAGTGCTCTTTACAGTCTTGGCGACAGATATAATGAATGTTTGTACTAATGTTTGTATATACGTAAGTTATATATATATATATACATGTATTTATTCATGCACAGATATTTTCTTCTTTTATTTAAATGTCATTGCATGGCAAAGTTTTTAAATCACTGTCCAAGGGAATCACTGATCAGGGAACATAATGGAGAAGACCAAGGGTACGATTTTATTATGCTTATGCCGAAACTTATGTTAAGTTCTCTATCATCCTTCTTATTGCTTTGTGCACCGGCAACAAAGTTTCCATGAAAATAGTCGAAATAGTACTGACTGTGTTGTAAAGACATAGGGTGTTGTGTCAAACTAATCTACCATAGATTTTTTGCATTCGTATAGTATGCACTTCGTTGTGGGCCTCTATTTACAAGATTTTTTTTTGTCTGAAGAAAACCCGATTTTTATTCGGATTGAAAAAGAAAAAAGATCTTTTAAAATTTGATTTTCTGAACGAAATACGGAAATACGCTCCACATAAGTACCGCGAGACATCAGCACTTCAATTCCTTGTCAGGATTGCCAAAGCCAAGTACTCGAATTTATACACAGCCAAGCATGAGGATTGCATTCACTTTGAGGCAAAAATATTCACCCGGGGAAAAATAACAAGAAAGTTATAAAGTACTTTGTTGTTGGGTGAGTTCGGTAACTAACTCAAGCTGAAGCTTTATCTATTATTGACATACAAAATTTTGTATAAATATTTCCAAGGCATCTAAGTCTAAGTCGCGTCGTCATTTTGCCGACTGCACATTTGTAGATTGCTTGAGGCTATTTTTTTGTCTGGTTCAGCTTTAGATCTACGTACGTCTGCTCTCAGTTACAAGTTAGAATTTCTTCCTTATCGACATTATAGTTGCGGGCCGATCATATACATTTTTAAACTTGATCTACAGCTATTAAGCTTTGAACCTCTAATCTTCAGCGTAAGTAGCCCTCAGCGCGGAACAGCTTCAGTAAAACACTTTCTAATTCTTGTGACTATCGTAAAATTTTCTGTGTTTTTGCAATCCTATAACCGATTAGAATCGGATATAGAATATATTTTTTGAAAAATCTTACAATTTTCAGAAAACATTGGAACTATTGTTGCAGGTACAAAAAAAGGGCGCAAGATTTGTTACGTCACAACTTTGTAAAATCTAACCCTAAAAATTGTAAAAATTATCACACTTTTAGTGCCTACTGTATGCGGACATTTCCGTTCTCCTTTTGGGAAGACTTGCACGCTTGTACTTTATTTTCTATAATCCAGTGAATAGCTTTTCAACTTAAATCTATGAAATATATGCGCCAATGTATATTTATAAATAAATTTATCAATATCAAGCATGGATACACACGCTCAAATGTTTGAAAAAAAATTTCAATGTCAAATAAATAAAAAAAAACAAAAAAAAACGAAAAAAAAAATGAAGCGTTAACACTGAAAGAAAGATAAAGCGAAGCAAATACAAACCAAGCGATAATGC
>KK502841.1:34874-91554 GCA_000688735.1 Glossina austeni
TTTAATAGCCTTCGTCCTTGGACCAAAAGATGCCGGGCGTGCCGAATCGTGAGTTCAAAAAAAAAGGAGTGTAAAACGAACAGATGGACAGACAAACCAAAAGATTTCTTCGAAATATCTCAAAAATCGCGGCCTATAAGTTAAACAAAACAATATAACACGAGCAGGCGGACAGACAAGCCATCAAATTTCATCGAAATATCTCAAAAATTGCGACGTATGAGTTAAAAAAAGGCATGTAAAACGAACAGATGGACAGACAAACCATCAAATTTCATCGAAATATCTCAAAACTCGCGACCTATAAGTTAAACAAAACAATATAACACGAGCAGACGGACAGCCAAGCCATCAAATTTCATCGAAATATCTCAAAAATTGCGACGTATGAGTTAAAAAAAGGCATGTAAAACGAACAGATGGACAGACAAGCGAAAAGCTTTCTTCAAAAGCTTTCAAAAATCGCGGCTTGTAAGTTGAACAAAACAATATAAAATGGACAGACGGGCGGACAAACTTAGATCTATTCAAAAAGTGATGCTAATTGTAAAAGCGATTCTAAATCGATCGGTAGAATGAAAGATGGATCTAACTCACGTGCTTCTGGCTGTTCAATATTTCCGCATAAACTTAATACCGTTGTACCACAAGTGTTGTAGGGCGAAAAAATAAGAATTGAGTTTTCTCCTCACGACGCAGCATGAGAAGCTAAGTGTGAACCTGGAGTAATAGTTCCATTTATGAAAATAGAAGACAAACATTATTGTGGGCTGTAGAGCGAGTCATCGGACGCAGGTAGGAGGTAGATGATATTCCCGCAAAAGTCGATTAACATCGTGATTCGAATAATCTTCTTATCCCTTAAAATCTCACGTAAGATCTAACTAACTCTGCATCCGTCCCTTAAGTGGGAGAAGGTAGATGTTGTTATTCTCATCCCTTAAGATGTCATGTAAGATCTAAGTAACTCTGCATCCGTCCTTTATATGGAAGAAGATAGAAAGAAGGCTTGTTCCCGCAAAAGTTGACCAATGTCATGATTTGATCTCATGTAAGATCTAAGTAACTCTGCATCCGTCCTTTATATGGAAGAAGGCAAAAGTTGACCAAAGTCATGATTTGGTTAAACTGCTTATCCCTTAAGATTCGCTCTCATCAAACTTTACGGAACAATTTTTTCCTTGAAACAATGGACTGAGGACATTCCATATAATTTGCCTAAAGAGGAGAAGCCATTGTACATTTTTCAAAAACTTATTGTTGTTTTTTTTTTTTTTTTGTTTTTACTAACTTGATAGATGCTTGGAATCTTAGGGAATATATTAAAAAAAGAATTCATAACCGGAAAAGGAATTTTTTCCCTTGAAATTTCGAGCTCTTTCTCAAGCAAGCTCTTTCTCGATCGTTTACTTGTTAGTGAAACTTTTGTGAAATCTAATGAACATAAAGCATTGCTGAAGTGAGCGGTAACAATAAATTAATAAATAAATAAAATGCGGGCAACATATGATAATAAAGCGTGAGAAAAATTATTGTTAAAGCAATGAAAAATTCCACAGTTTGCTAACGATTGCTACGGTATTCATGCAATGCATTTAACGGGTTTCGTAGTACAAAGTGCCAAAGTAAAGAAAGGTGCAAAAGAACAACAATACCTTTGAAAATTGGAGCAACAGAAAAAAAAAAATGCCGGAATATTTCAAGTGAAAGGATATTCGACACTGGCAAGACCGGCTCGAAATACAATCTTTTTAAGCAACAGTCCGTCAGTAGGGACGAAAGCTTGATTAGGAAATTTTCACTCATTAATCATACAAACGATCTATCTCAAATTGAACAAGAAGAAGAAATCATCAAAATTTTTTTGCCAGCAGCCTTATTCACTTTCCTATACTCAAAGTTGCTTGGCCTTGTTGGAAGGACTTGAAAGGGATATAAAATGCCATCTATTCATGATTAGAATATGAAAAAAAGTGAACAGTTTGTCGTTGCTAGAAGAGTGTGGAGTATAATTCAAAATGTTTTTGGAAGGCTCAATACTTTTTAGACAACTTTATAAAAACTGCATTGCATTGCAATCTTAAATACCAAAAACTATTTATATTTAAAAATTGAACAACAAAAATACCAACAACATTGAGTTTCAAAATAAAATAAAATAAAATAAAAAAAATAAATTCCTTATTACGATCGTAAGTAGGTAAGAAAAGCATTTCGTTCATTTGATATTTTTGTCATGTCCTTTTAAAACCCATTATAAAGGATTGTACTAAGAATATATTATTTGCCTTATCTGGATTTGAAAGGTTAAATAGGAAGCTAGGAAGGACAGGAAATCATCTAACTTGATGCAAAACATTTCGGTATCCTATTAAACGTCCGCCCTTCTAAACTACAAATCTCGGAAAGACAAGCCTAATAATTATTATTAGCTAAACTTTAAAGTGTTTAAGAAGTGAGAAAAAATTAAAATTATATAGAGCTTATTTAGCCCTAATCCTCAGTCATATAATGCTGATTGCCGATTGAACTCATTTCTGTAATAATTTTAACTAAAAATGCCGGACTAGAAGAAAAATCCCTAAAAATCTTTGATTCGGTTAAACATTTTAATGAAGAGGATGTGTGCAAAATTTTACTGAATATCAAATGTTTTTAAAGGACACACGGACGTAGAGCAACATAAAGCGGACTTTAGGCCTTTCATGGCCTATGAAAATCCTTTCAAACGACAGAGGGATACATAAAAAAAAAAGGGAAACTTTTAGCCGCTGAATAATATAAACGGCTTGGACGTTCTTTCAATTTCTTTCTGAAAATACTTTCAAAGGACAGAGGGACAAACAAAAGAAAAGGGGAACAACTTTTGACCGCTGAATAATATTAACTGTCCAGGCGTTCTTTCAATGGACAGGCAAATGTAAAAAAGATGGTCACAGGAAAATATCGAAAAAATCTCAAGCCGAAGAATAACTTTAATGTCCTAGGAATTCTTTCCAAGAATAAAGGAACATACAAAAATACAGAGAAAACCTCTAATTAAACCACAATTTAAATAACTTAAGGAGTCTTTACGATCTCTGAAAAACCTTTTTAAAGAACAGACACACATCTAATAATGCGGCGAAAACGTCAAACTAGTCATTAATTTTTTTCTATCTATGGTGTCTTTATGATCTTTGAGAATTCGCTCAAAGGACAGACAAACGTAAAAAAAGTGCATAGAGAAAAATCTTTGACTGATCGATAAATTGAGTATATTATACACACATATAATAATATGGGGAAAACGCCAAATAATCAGTAATTTTTTCTATGGTGTCTTTGTGACCTTTGACAATGCCCTCAAACACCAGATGAACGTACAAAAGTGCAGAGGCAAGCCCAAACTAATTAAAAATTTTAATAATTGACTGGGTGCTCATGATCTCCGAGAATGCTTTCAAAAGACCGACGGACATACAAAAATACAGCGAAAATGGCAAACTAATTAGCAACGTCGTAGCATGGAGTTGTTTTTATGACCTCTGAGGATGCTTTCAACAGACAGACGGACATATAAATATAAAAAGAAAATCTTTAGCCCTTAAGAAGGGATTAATTCTTTCAAAGAATAGAACGATCAATAATGCCTTAATTGGCCTCATGTCTTGATATTGTAAGCCTATCTCTAATCCCGGATTTATGGGTATATATATGTGTGTGTGTGTAAACAATTACTGTTGATTTGATGTTACTGCTATTAACCTAAATTCATTAAACAATTAGAAACCGCAACAAATCGTTGCAAATCAATGTCTCTTCGCATGTTACAACATGTTCAGCTAATTGATGATCATTGGAGTGACGTCTTCGAATGCATGTGTTTTTCAATGTTACATATTTTCTGCTAGTGGTTTACATATTCATTGATTTATGTAACGACGAAAATAATAAAAAACAAAAAAATAAAAATTCGAAATGACATCAATTCTGAAGGCGACCGGTCTAATAAAAACAAAAAACCAACAAAAAACAAAAAAACGCTTACACGAGTCCTCCCAATATAATCCACATGAGTACACGTAAACAACAAAAAGAGTCTACAGTTCTGAAATATTTAGCTTGAAGAGATCGTTTAATTAAATTGTCTCTTGTTTTCTCTTAAAATTCCTATGAAAATTGAAAAAATAAAAATAAAAAAACAACTACAATATTGCAAAAAAAAAAAACAAAAAATAAACAGCAAAAAAAAAAATGCCATAAAATCTACACAAGTTTGCCAACATTCAGTTGAAATTGTTCTAAATTACGGTTAACATGCAACGTTGAAAACTTACTAAATAGAAAAATAAATTTTTCCTATACAAAAAACAAACAAACAAAAATAAATAAATAAATAAAAAGTAAAATATATTTTCAACTAGTGCGTAATAATGTATTTTTAAATAAAAAGTAAATAAAATAAATTAATCTTTAAAACAAAGTTTTTTTTTTTTTTTGTTTCAACAAGAAGAAGAAAGAATTGTTTCTTTTTATATTTAAAAAAAAAACAAAAAAAAAAAAAAAATATATATATATAAGAAAACTTTATATAATCTGTGATATTTGGTGAAATGTGTTTGCGATGTGTTTAGAAAAACGGAAATTAAAATTTAAAAGTAAATCAAAATAAACAAATTTTGTAAATATATGCATAATAAGAAAATTTGTGTACACTTTAGAACGAATCACGGACACCCACTCACTCATCTAAGGTAAATAAATACAAGGAAAATGCTAAAAATCCCATGCAATTTTTTATTTCCTTCATCGGAGCGAATGCCGTTATTGTTCGGAATCAAGAGCAGACCTTTGCTTGACTTCTCCGAAGAAACTTTTGCGAACAAAAGAGAGAAAAGAAAGCCCTGCGGGAAGGGTTTTTCGATCAAGCGACTTTTAGCCATGCTTTGCAATCAACTGCAATCGATTTAACCATGAACTTTGTGGTAATATGAAACTACGACGACATAACCAACAAACATTGAAAACAGGAGAGTGATGCTTCATGGCATTCCGCTTATTAATATCGGTTTCTCTTTCCGGATTTTGTGGGTTGTGGAATTTGTTGAGATTTTCAGTTACCCTGTATTGTAATTTTTCTGGGTCCCCATTCCGGTACAGCCGCAATCGACGGACTGTCTGAACAGTTTCCTTTTTATATATATAGTATATTGTGCCCTTGTTTTTCTGCTGCAATTAATGGCGCATAGGCGGGAAGGTCACACTATAATTTGAACGATGTCACCTTAAATAAAAAGAATCTCTCTTTATTATTTGATGTTGATAATGTAATTCTATCTTTACCTATGTGGCTTTGGCTTTGGATCAGCGATCCATGGTTTCTCGATCAATTATAAACCCCTTCATGATCGATCGTAGGTCAATGCGGGGTTGATCGTGCTCCAGTGTAATCATTTGCCTTTTGCACTTGCCAATTTCCTTTTGTTGGCAACGATCCGTAGCATATCGTATCACAGTCATCGATAAATCAGTTTTACCACCGACTTTGAATCTTCCCATGAGCAATTGGCATTTGCTAGCAATAGCAACACTTTCGCGATTGATCATTAATCATTTCCTCTTTTCTCATATATTTTTGGAACCAGCTTATTCCTTCTTCTTTCTTCTCCTTCTCCATTCTTCTTCTTCTTTCCTTCTTCTTCTTCTTCTTTCCTCCTTCTTCTTCTTTCCTCCTTCTTCTTCTTTCTTCCTCCTTCTTCTACTTCCGTCCTCCTTCTTCTTCTTCCTTCCTCCTTCGTCTTCTTCCTTCCTCCTTCTTCCTCCTTTTCTTCTTTCCTTCTCTTTCTCTTTACTTCCTTGGTCTTGTGTTTCCTGATGTCTTATAATATCGTTACGATTTACGATACATTTTTTGTAATCGTGAAGATACCTTTCTACGAGCAACCATGAATCGTTCTATATTCAAAAAAAGAAAGAAACCGTTAGACAAATAATTCATATTCCTGGTATAATTGCTTGTGTCAACCTAGAACTTATTCCGCGGTCAGTCGAGAATTGATCACAGTTGCCAGCGTAATCGTAATTATCTAATCTATTGGCCTTAAAACGATCGCTTGTTGGACCAGTCGATGCCAACTAAATCGTTTATAGATTATCTTTAAAATTTTTCGCGATCGATTAAAAGAAATCTCTTTTAGTACATATATATACCCTTGAGATTACTTACCCTTTGTCTCGATATCGAAATTATCTCCTGTATGGTGGGCACTAAAATGTTCCTCATGTTCGCCATCCATCGTTAACCGCCCTTCGAGATCAATAAGAAACTGACTCGTCCGCAACCCATTATAAAACTCTTCGCGATTCATCATAAATTATTCCTGAAATCATCATATTCTTGAAATTATTTGCTTTGTTGTCTTCAAACCGGTCCGTGAGCTCCGTGATCACTCAAGTCGATTACACAATCGGCAAGTGTTTTCTGTTTGCCGTAATTGGCAGCCAACTTTTTTTTCCTCGTCATATTGTAATACCTCACGCTATCGAGCATAAATCTTAACCGGGATCGGCAAGAAGCGAAGCGTCATAAATCTTTTCCGCGATCAATTACAAAGACTACAGGAGTCATCTTTCTTATCGCCTTCGTGAGCCCAATTATTAATAAATCATATAGCGATTGCGGCATCGACCAAAAGTTTGATGCAATTGGCCAAGAGGACTAAAGGGAGCTCGTTCTCGTACCCAAAAGAAGGCAAAAGAGGATAGCTAAGCGAACGCATTAGTGAAATAGTTTTAACAAAAACGATCGCAAAGATATGCGACACCCTTGCATCGATTTATCGCAGAAGAACGTTACACGTTGTTATGTGTAACGTTTTATTGACGAAAGAACAAAGATACCCATCGCTGGCTATCTTTTTATGTGAATCTTCTTTTACGTTTTCCAAAAGAGGCTGCAACGAACAATAAAAATTTAATTTAACGAAAAAAAATTTTCTCTGAAAATCGCAAAAGGAAAATTGCTGTCATTGCGCACTTGTTTCGTATAAAATAATTGAACCATTACCACAGGTTAACGGTGAGAGCGCCATAAGCCAACTTATAGTGTTATTGTTCGTTGAGATGATTGATGAAGTGTACGTTAGTTTTATGCTTGTTCTTTACGTCACTTTTTACAAAATAATACATAAATCAGAAGTAATTAAAAACAATACAATTAATCATAAAAAATATTGAAGTAATTTAAATAGTAATTAATTTTTTTACAAAGCAATACTAATCGATCGATACTTAAAGAATCCTTTAGTGCTTTCAAGTTTTTAAAGCAGAAAAAATAAGAAAAGCGAACCGGTTTACCGCACTTCGTCATTGTCATCCTGTCTGAGTGATTACTTTGTCCGTACACTATCATAATAATTTTCTATGAGCTACTACCTTATCAGTGCCTTATCATTGTAATACGCTCCAGACTGTTACCTTATCCGTACCTTATCATTGTAACACTCTATGAATTATTCCTTTATCCATACCTTATCGTTGTAATATTCTTTCAACTGTTACCTTATCCGTACCTTATCGTTGTAATACTCTTTCAACTGTTACCTTATCCGCACCTTATCATTGTAATACTCTTCCAACTGTTACCTTATCCGTACCTGATCATCGTAACATTCTCTGAACTATTAACTTATACGTACCTTATCGTTGTATCTGAGCTAATACTTTATCCGTAGTTTATGCTGTAATCTTACCCGTAGTTGATCATCGTAATATCTTCTGAACTATCAACTTTTACGTACCTTATCGTTGTAGGACTCTCTGAGCTATTACCTTATCCGTAGTTTATCATTGTAATACTCTTTGAACTATTCCTTTGGCTCTACCTTATCATTGTAATACTCTCTGGACTATTACCTTGCCCTTACCTTATCATTGCAATATTCTATGAGCTATTATCCTATATGTAGCTTATATAAGCAATACTCTGAACTACTACCGCATCCGCAGCTTATCATTGTAGCAGCAGTGTATTACTCTCTGAACTATCACGTTATTCGTAGTTTATCAGTGTAATATTCTCTGAGCCATTACCTTATCCGTAGCTTATCATTGCAATACTCTCTGGACTATTACCTTGCGCGTACCTTATCATTGTAATACTCTTTGAAATGTTACCTTATTCGTACCCGATCGTTGTAATATTCTCTGAGCCATTACCTTATCCGTAGCTTATCATTGTAATACTCTCCGAGCCATTGCCTTACCCGTAGCTTATCATTGTAATACTCTCTGGACTATTCCCTTGCCCTTACCTTATCATTGCAATATTTTATGAGCTATTACCTTATCAGTACCTTATCTGAACTATTACCTTATCCTTAGCTTATCATTGTAACACTCTCTGATTTATTACCTTGTCCGTACCTCTCTGAATTACTTTGCTAGGCGATAACACTACTTTACTAAAACGCTAACCGTCGGTATTCTTTTTTGTGTACTTACTTCACTTACTGCATAGAAAAATCTTTTCTATCCGTTTTGATATTCATTACTATAGTAGGTTGGATTCTTTATTGTCTATTACAGCACTAACATGTAACACTCTACAGTAGGTCTATGGAAGTTCTCGAGAAACAATATGAAGTACATGCCTTTCTTCGATCATTCGCTGAAATCAGTACAGTTCCGACCGCTAAGTGAAAAATGATGCCGCGAAACAAGAGAAGTAAACCGTTGAACACGATGAAAGCATCGCGGGTCACACAAAATATTTTTTGTACCCCAGCGATGCGGTGCAAATTAGATACTCAACTACATTGGCGCGTGATGCATACTGGAAATGCTTTCGTTATGTTCAACGCTTCATTCGCTCTCAGGCAAACCTCCAATGAATAAAGAATTCTTCATTTCAATTTAGTAAGCATTTTACTCAATCGGGATAGAGGCATCTGCCCACTTTTACGTTAATCCTTGATGAGCATGGAATAGTTAATACAAGTCTCTCTGCCAAGATTAGTTCCAATTTTTAACTTTTTGCCCTCAACTTTACCAATATTTGCAATCTATAGCGTTTGTGGGCGGTTCATGGCCGTTTTCAAAGTTTGAAAATATATTTGCCTCAGCATGTCAGGTAACCAAGATTCGTTCTTACTCGAATATGTAGTGAGTTGTTTTCCTTTCTTTTCCTGTAGTGAATGACTCTTTTATGTTTTTATTTGCATTGAGTGTTGACATACATTAATTATAAAAATAATTTTAAACAAAATGTCTGAATGTGGGAAAAGTGAAAGTACATATTGTTTGTTTGTTGTGCGCTAACGACATCATCGACGGGCTTTTATTTCAATGAAATCTAAGTAAACTAAAAAAAAGTTGAAAAAATTACAATTTTACTCTAGAACGAGTCGTATCAACCAATCGGGATATTTTTTATGCTGATTTCTTAGTAAACCCTAAGAACATCTCCCACAGAAGTACACTTAATTTCACACCAATATCTGTCATGAATTGTAAATTGTAATTTTTCGCGTATTGTGGGCGTGGATGTATTATCATCTGAAAGCGTATAGCAAGCTTCAGCATTCAGGCAGATAGCAAGGCTGACGAACGGACCTAATAGTTAAGTGCTTGTGCTGAGATGATAATTACTTTATGGCCATTGTAATTTTTTGCGTTTTGTGGGCGTGGATGTACTATCATCTGAGAGCGTAGAGTAGCTTTCACCTTTTCACGATACGCTGGTCAGTCTTCAAATACCACAAGCCAGACAGAAAGACTGACGAATAGGCCGAAGAGTCGACTTTGAATCTTATGCTAAGATACGAACTACTTTATGGCATTTTCCATGCACATATTGCTATGGGTTACAAATGGAAGGAAACATTTAGAATACTTGAAATTCTCGATGGTAGATAAAATGTGAAAAAAAACAAAACATTTCTTTTGAGCTAAATAAGGACACTTTTACTTTTCAATGGAATTAAGATTTAAACGAGTATATATATAGAGCAGATAAGAGATATAATTAGAATAAAAAATTAATAAAATATTTTAGATAATTTAATGCCTTTCTTACTGCGGCAATGTGTCCAATCTTTGTATTAGATGCTTGCATGTATTTTGATCAGCGGCATTTATCGATGCAAACGATAAAGTAATGCGAAATGCCAACGTATACAACGGTTAAATTCGGTAAAGTTCGAAAGCAATGAACTGCCAGACTTGTTGACCGAAAACTTGTTGTTGAAAACTCGCCAGCCACTACAAAATCCCGAAGCATTTTCGAACAGCTTAGCAGTTGACGAATCAACTGTTTCTAGACGTTGACATGCGACTATTCTCAATAAATAGTTTTTTCAAATGGAAAAATGGCCAAAATACATGGAAACATCTAACACATTGGACCAATTTTCAATGAAGACCTTTTGAAAAACTAACCACCCAAGCAGTTTTCGCTCCAGCAAACATCGAGACAAAAAGTTGACCCACCCTTCCCCCCTAGTTCTTTCTCCTAATCGTTACTCTACTTATACACGAGCAGAGAAAATCTTCTGAGTGACCAGGAAAAAGAAAAAAGGAAAATTGCTTTTTTCATAAGAACGATCAATTTTTGGTCGCCTTCTTGGTCCTTGTTCTTTCAGGGCATCAATTAGTTAAAGTCTATTTAAACATTGGACAGTACACGCTACAATAACTTTGGGCAAAGTGCTTTGTTTTTGAAAAAGTCATTTTTGTAATGAATGAAAAAGATCCAAAAATGATGAAGAAATAAAGTGAAGTGAGTAAACTTCCCCCTGCCATAAACCAAAAAAATGGAAAAAGTGAACAGAATACCACGCAACGGTCTTGAGACTGCTTATCTGTCAATGTTAAAGGAAAAAAGCAACTCTGCAATTAGTTCATGGTTGCCAAAACACTTGAACTGGGTTTTTTCAAATACTAAAGCGGACCACTAATGCACCAGTGCATGGACTCTAAATGTTTATAAAATTTGCTTCCAACAATGAAATGATCATTTCAATACGTTACTGGAAAACAAGTAAAAAAACGGTCGCGGATCACGGCCAACCATTGAACATCGTACACCATCCTACTTCATACTACAGTTATTCATATAATCACTTTTCAAAACAAGGCGTTATATGAGAAATGGCCTACCTAAGTGTACCTAAGTAGTTTACCTAATTTCAACAAAATGTCTCAAAAATTACGCCCTGTAAATAAGAAACTAAGACGGACAGACGGACATATAAAATCGATCACAAAGTAATTCGCAATTTATCAATATAATAAGAGATGCGTCTTTCTCAAGTCCGTTTGGTTGTTGCATACATCCGCACAAACTTAATTTTTCCTTCCACGTTAAGTAGTGTAGGGAATGAAAATATCGCTCAAAGCCCTATGTGGCTGGTTGTTGTAAGAATAGAAAATGTGCAATTTGCTCTCATAGTCTTGATATAAAGCTCTTTTCCATGCTCTTTCCAAGCTCTCTCATGCCAAGAGACAAATGCTAAGTATTAGGAAGTCTTCGCCGAATAATTGATACGACATCTGGCACGGTCTGGGGAAACACGTCGATGGAAAACTCGATAGTATTATTAGTCAAATTGTACAGAGCCTATTCCAATATGGGTAAAGCAGACACAGAACAACTCAGCCAATAAAGAATTGCCGCGTAGACAAGTAGAGTAGGGAGTTGATGTTCACGGGTCCAGTTCTCAGTATGGTTTGACCTTATTAGATCGAACCGATTGAGCACACATCCGCTACTTTGCGTCCACTGCCTATCTCCCCACTTCTTCAGCACTTCTCACCATCACTGTATTACCCAAAGGTCGTCCTCTAAGTCATATATGAGAAAACAACAAAGGAAAAGAGAGAACCTGAAATCGTTTTTATCAGCAGTCTAGCACCGGTAGCAGGTTATGATCGATTCACTCACAAATCAATTGAGTGCATTTTCCGATCCATCAAACTATTAACGAAAACTTTTAAATACACTTTTCCATGAATATCGAAGATGCATCTTAAGGAGATTACATTTCGTCCATTATTGTTATTTTTTTCATTCTTTCATGGATCGATTTCTGCGACATATCAAAATGAATTGCATAGCGGAAATGAAAATAAAATATTGCTAAAGTTTTATTTGTTTATTTCAAGGCAATTCGTTAATTATTTATTGATTTTTTTCTTCTTCTTTCTTTTCATAATAAAAAATCAATAAATTTCAATACAGGGCGGTAATCGTGAAAATGAATTAAATGTGAATTTGTAATAGGAATTGAATTTGTCCTAATTAATGGGAGAACAATTCAAATTTAATAGTTTTAAATTTGCTGAGATGGACCACAAATAACATCAAATATCTGATAAAATAGTTCACTTTCATGAGCACCGATACTTTTACTCGTGTATAAAAAAAATAAAAATATAAATATATATATATATATATATATATATATATATATATATATATATATGTATGTATGTTTGTTTTCGAAAAATTAATCAAAAAGAAATAAAAATACTATAGTAGGGTAAGGCCCACTATTAAACACCTTACGTCTTCTTAAAGTCGTGCATTTAGCGAGCATTCAAAGCATATTATTAGAGGGAAAGTGATTGAAAAAGCGGTCGGATCAGAACCATTTTCAAGAGCATTCGTCATTGGATCAAAACACACGAAAAAATTTGCATCCAAGAAGATAAGACAGACAGAGGGACAGACACGCTGAAACCGGATCAGAAAGTGATTGTAAATCGATTGGTTGATCTATCTCGAGTCCTTCTCGCTGTTGCCTATGTCCACGCGAACTTAATGTACCCTTGTAGCATAAGTGGCGTAGGGGATCGAAAGCTTTTGTTCACTAGACGGAAAGGCGTCAGATTGTCAACTTAATTTAATTCTTATTTTTATTCTCATTTTAATTTTTTTGTTTTTCTTTCTCTTTTTATTTTAATTTAATTTTTTTTTCTCTTGATCTGTTCGTGCCTTAATTATTAAATATATTACATTCGGAGATCGCATGCATAATAATTTAAATATAAATGTATACATAATGATCGTGCTTACTATGAAAGTTAATTTTCAAATTCTCAAGTTTTTTTTTTTAAATTATTGATTGAAAAGGCATCAAATCACTGGACAGTGAGATATTAACAGGTTGGAACCACCTTTGCTTCCAAAACCGCCTAACCTCTGCTGTGTCTCTTGAGACGGGTTAAGATCCTACATCGGCCCTCATCAATGCTTTGCTTTTTTATTTCCAATACATTAACGGGAGACACTCGAACTGCTTTCGATTTGCTCTTGCCGTGCCACAGTTGCGTCACGATGTTGTCAGTGAGAAGATACTCCTCAAGCTCCGTTGGAAGTCGTTAACGATCGTCTTGTTGCTTCGGGCAAACGAAAGACACACTCATGCTTAGCTTCTTCTATATTTGGAAGCCTGCTTTAGACCGTTCATGAAAATTTTCTCATCTTCAGACACACTTTTTTTTTAAAATTTTTTAAATTACTTGCTGATCTTTAATTCATTAGAAATTAATTGAAGAATATTTTGACAATTTTTTTCAATTAATTTATAATCCAAGTGAAAACATAATTTCCCACCTAAGACGGATTGTAAAGACCTGTACTTTGAATTCTCATCATTTTTTCAAATATCGCAGTGCTTGAGCGTTTGAGCTCATATTCAAGGAGGATAGCTTTGCCCAAATCTGCTCTCTTAACCTTAGGTGAAACTTAGACTACATAAAATAACATCAAATAATAACGTATATCTAGGAGTGACGAAAGAGGTCTTGGTTACTTAATTCGATACCTTATTTTTTAATAGATTGGGGTACTTAGTTGTTCCACCTGACCTTACATCAGTCCATGTTGATAGTAGTTTTTCTCCTACTTACAGATAACCTTAGGTAAAACCTAGACTACATAAAATAGCCTAACGTATGCCTAGGAGTGCCGAAAGAGAGACTTCTTTTTTTTTCATACACTGAAAAAATTGACGTAATGAGGAGAAACTATAGCTTATAGCGCATGAAGAATAAAGAAGTCCTTGCAGAAAGTTATCCTAGCGCCAGCACCGCGGTAAAGCCCAGAATAAAGACCAGTGTAAGAATATCTGCCATAATGAAACTTGGACACCTATACACTAAACAAACATTTTCCTGTTCTAACGTAATACGTAGAGCACAGAGAGAGAAAGAGAGAGAGAGAGAGAGGAAACGGGGGAGCTGTAGATAGAGATTAACGATCAGCTCAAAAACAAAACGATCTTTTTTTGCTTTCTCAAGTTTTACTTAGTTTTTTAGGTATTAAAAACATTGTTATTAACAAATCGCACCCATTTCATACATAACCTGTAAAACAGGTTTGAGAGCTTACGGGCCAAATTACAAATTTCTTTCTTATTCTTCCTATTTGCTTTCTATAGCCGAATAGTTAAGAATCGCGACCACCAAGTTAGTGTTCGCGTGTTCAATTCTCGGTGTGGTAGGGTTTACTTTGGTCCTAGCTATAGTCAATACTCTCTCTAAAAGGGCATAGCATTTATCGCCTACTCACTAGGCTGCGGCCATCTCACTATCTCTTTCGCTTCCTTCTTGCAGCCACAGTGTTACAGGAATTGGAGACCCTTGAAAACTCTTGGAAGAATTGATGATGAGATGATGATCACAATTCGCTTCTACTATACTATTCCATACCATGAATGAATTAGATTTTGACCTTGAAATATTGGTTTACAAAAAAGAAATTCGCTTATACGATATAAATTTTAAATACTTCACATTTTGTTGACCTATTGTAATTGCAATAAATGGCACGTTCTCAGAGTAATTATCTCAGAATTGTAAATGATTCCATGTTAAATTTCAACTTCATTTTTATTTATTTTGTTATTTGTTTTATTCAAATGCTTTTCTAAAACAATACACTGTAGTATCTAATTAAGTACACGTGCTTTTACTTTACGTTTTTTTTTACTAAAGAATGAATCGTTTAATTGATTAATATTTTATTTTTATATCCATCACCGCGGGAGATTAAACGTGTGTTCATTTTGTCAAACTGTTTGAAACACTTAACAGTTAATTTCAGAGACCCTGTAAAAAAAATACGTTCTTGATCAACATCAAATTCTAAATCCATCCAAGCATGTTTGTCCGTCCGTCTATGTGAATGTTTGCGGAAAAGCGAAAACTTGAACGTGTGTTTTTTTGGTCAGAATGTTTGAAAGATCGAAAAGTAGATCCAAAAACATATATTCTCAGCCAGTATCACATTCCGAATACATGTATGCATGCTTGTCCGTCCATCTTTTTGAATGTTTGTGGAAAAACAAGCTGCCACTCGCAAAAATTAGCAAAGCCGTTGCACGCAATTCGGTGTTGCAAAATGGACCAGGTCCATTAGTGCAACTGGGAATACTTATGTTTTCGAGGGCAAAAACTTTGCCTATTACTCACGGACTACAACAGGTGTAAGGATAAAAATTCTCCATGAGCTGTAATTATACAAAAATGGAAATAGGGCGACCAGATCCATCCATGAGTGCAACGTATCGAAGTTACATTTGTTAAAGTTTTTCCCTACGCAGGGCGTACAAAGTACGATAACAGCTGAGCATGGTTTTCTTACTAGTAATTTTTCCGTTTATAGTTACGTTTATGATTTTTAAACTCTTTTCAATTGTTATTTACAGACAATTAAATACTTAAAATATAATTATTAATGCCTGAGAAAAATAGAAAATTGCTACGTAGTCATATATAAATTTATTCATACATTAATTATATAACGAATGGTATTTTCAGACGTTGATTAATCTTTAGTATGACTCTATGAAATTAACTGAGATAGTTCAACGTTTGTCTTCAAATTCGATTAAGATCCCAGCCACAAAATTTAAATGAAATTTTAATTTCAGGAGAAAGTATTAATTTATCCATTAGCGTTAGTCCAGTGTATGCATAGTGTAGCGTTTGTAGTATTAGTAGTAACAAACATAGCAGTAAAATTCATAGTAATATTATATGTGTGTATAATGATAGTAGCCGCAATTGCAATAGTGATACCAATTGTACGGGTAGTGGCACTAATGAAAGCAATGGTAGTAGTAGTAGCAATGGCAGCCGCAATCGAAGTGATAGTAGCATCAACAATAGCAATAGTAAAAGCAGTAGTAGCAGAAGCAGCAATAGTAGATGCAGTAGCATTGGCAGCAGCGTTTGCGGTTGTAGAAATTTTAGCAGGAGTGGTAATGGCACTAATGAGAGCAATGGTAGTAGTAGTAGCAATAGCAGCGGTAATCGAAGCGACCGTAACACCAACAATAGCAATAGTAAAAGCGGTAGTAGCAGAAACAGCAATAGTAGATGCAGTAGCAGTGGCAGCAGTGTTTGCGGTTGTAGAAATTTTAGCAGGAGTGGTAATGGCACTAATGAGAGCAATGGTAGTAGTAATAGCAATGGCACCAGCAATCGAAGTGATAGTAGCAACAATAGCAATAGTAGAAGCAGTAGTAGCAGAAGTGGCAATAGTAGTTAAAGCAGCAGTGGCAGCAGTGATTGCGGTAGTAGTAATTTTAGCAGCAGTAAAAATTTTCGAAGCATTAGCGTGATAATAGTAGTAGCAGAAGTAAAGATGGTAGTACTAGTAAACGCAGTAGTAAAGGTAATAATGATAACCATAGTAATAACTGGTAGTCGCCATCTTAAGGGTACTTGATATAGGCGAAATTGTGAGAGATACACGCAAGAGATACACGTAATCCTTGCTAACACAATGCAATGTGGTAACAACCTGAACAATTACGGATTCCAACTTTCTAATCTGAAGCGATGAAAAACTTTTTTAAAAAACCACAAATGAGGTTTGACTATATATAAGCATCCATTCTGGTGGATTGGTTTTACCTTAAGCTAATTTCGCTGTCATATTCTTTAGAAAGGAATGTGAGATCAGAGTCGTGGTTGTTATAGTAGCTGTTGTAGAAATAGCAGTAGCATTTGTAGCGAAGACATTAGCGGGCCTAACAGTACCAGCAGTAATAATAACAGAAAATGCTCCAATTCTATTGGAAGAATGGAAACAGATTTTTCCCTTTGATCGGCCATTTCCAACTTTTCGTGCCGATTAATATCGATTCTGAATCTCCCTGAGGGAAGACCATAAACTTTACGTCCAACAGAAAGAGCAGATTAGCTCTTAAGCCCAACATGATTAAAATGTATTCGCACACTTAGCCAATTTAACTGGATTGGGGGTCGGATTATTGGAAATCCCTTATACATATGTATTCAGCATTAGATCACCTGTCTTTTACCTAAAACTAAGAGCCTTAGGTAACGGCATAAATGGAAATGATTCAAATAAGTCTATAAGCGATAATATAGTTAGAGTGGATAATATTCAAATAAAGTTTAGATTAGATATTTAATAGAACTTAAGCAGTTTATGCAAACCGGTTTATTGTTAAGTTCGCTACTAAGAAAAACGCAATCGGAGCAATCCAAGTTTCAAGTACCCCCCCTTCAAGTACCGGCAATAAGAAGTTTGATAGAATGCTAAATATTTCTGATCCCTTCAGTTTAATGATTTTGGGCGAGTGCATTTTCAATAGATGTGCTTCGGGAACTATAGGCAAGAAATTGCAATCAAACTTTCTATTTCGGACAAAGTTTAGAGCAGATTAACTATGACTTGAATATATATATATATATATATATATTTATAGAAATTAAATCGAGTGCTTAGTTGTCGTTACTAACAATTGCTTTATCATATCGGAATGGATTCCAAATACATGATCAACTTGTCAAACTTTTTATGATGAATGCCTTATGTAGTTATGCTTTAGGTGTAAAAAATTATGTAAACAAAAGTTGGTGTCAAGGTAGCCTTTTGTTTTTTTTATTTTTGTTGTACACTTGAAAACATGAGCTTTAAGAGAACGCATGTGCTTTGAAGCAAAACTTGTGAACGTTTATCAGTGATCGCGATACAAGTTTTCTTAAAATATCGCAGGTCGTGCTGGGCAATAGTTCATGGATTATAAACAAAATCTGTTGAAATTTATGAAAACGTTTTTTTCCAGTTTTAGGTTAATTGAGGGCATGCTAAGAAACACTGAGTCAAATTTTTATAGCTCGCTACCCCAAAGATATCGTGGGGAATCGCTGCATATAACATATCACTCAATAAGTTCGTAGGCTACTCTACAGATGTACGATGACTGTTAATGACTGCACATGATTTTTACATAGTATGGTGTCGGCAGTTCATTCTTTTGTTAAAATGTCTAACGTAATGGAAATTCACACAGCCAAAGACATATGCCGAACAAATGTATGAACATCTCTGACAATCGATGCATTATTTGTTATTTCAGACATGTCAACAGTATTCAGGCATGGCAACTTTTTTACAATTCAAATATGTATACATTAACAGGGTTACCGGCAATCTTTTTCTTAAAACTGTTCCTAGTCCCCTCAGTAGTGCAAAGCTTCAAACGAAATTTTATGATTTTTGCAACTATTAGTTCCCAAACTATAGTTGTTTTAGTGACGCTACCTCGGTTTTGTAACATGAAGTTGCTGATAATGGATGAATGGACTGAGCCCATGTAAACAAATAACCTTGTGTTTATTTCGCTAGTTTTTTGAACAACGAACAATTCAAAATTGATGTCGCTTGGCTGTTATATTGATATTTCCACTGCGTGTCGTACAGTATATTTCATGTTGAGTTGGGATGTGCCATTAGGTATATTGAGGCCATTTTACAAACAAAACAGTCATTATTGGCTTCAGCTCTTAAATGTTTATGCCTATTGGGATTTTATGTGACTGTAGGTGTAGGAGCGGGCCAATCGAATTTTACTCCAAATGTTTATCAAGTATTACGGAAAGTTAGTTATCAAGGTTATGGATGAACAAGTTTTTGAAACGTTTCCCCGAAATGAGGCGACTGAGATGATTTTTGCATATATTTATATATAAAAAATCAATTACCGTCCATTGTTCTCAAATTATTCATAAAACGGTATGAATAATTTTTCGAATTTTTATCGCAATTGGAATTTTGCACCAGTTGTGCCCATAGCAGTGAACAAATTGAGTTCATTATAATCTTGTGATGCAAGTGTATATCAAGTTTTGTGTGAAGAACAAACCCACCGATAAGGTTTTCTGTCCGTCTGTCCATTTTGCATTCTTGTGTCCAATCTATAGCTCCCAATTTTTGAGACATTTTGAAGCAGACAAGTGTTGGCTCAAAGGCGATTCGGATTGCACCACTTTTTCGACCACCTCCATCGTTACATAACTAACTGAATTAGGCTATGTGGTATAGGGTATTTAATGATAGGCCGTAGTCCAGTATAATAAATATATAAAATATATTTTCCACAAAGAAGTTTGTTGTAGATGACAAATTGTTTTTGAAAATATGTTTCCAATTTTTCATATATTAATGAGTATTACGATTTCAACTGCTAGAATAATGCAATGAGCCGCGTAATAAGGTTTCCTACCTTTTCTATAAAGTACAATAGCGCATATTCATCAGGATTCTTAAGAGCAGAGAAATGCTTTTTTCACAATGATTTTATAACAGAATGACTGAATGACTGAAAGGCCCTTAAAAAGCAGGCCGGTAAAGGAGCTAGGAAGGATTATTAAATCCTTTCAAAATGCTATATATTTTTGTAGTAGTGCGTTACAAACACAACGATAAAGAGACTCCTAAGAAGCGGACAGTTCTCGTTATAGCTTTTCATGGCGCGTCACAAAGCCAACGATAAAAAGACTTTTAAGTTAACGGGCTTAAGTTAAATGGACTAGGATTAATACATTGCCTAGTGGTGGAGAAAAAAGGCAACGCTAAAAAGACTCTTAAACAGCAGACAGATTAATAAATGGCTTCTGAATCCTGTGGTATATGATTTGATCATATCTCGTTACAGCTTTTTATAGTGCGTCACAAAGGCAACGATAAAAAGACTCTCAAGAAGCAGACATTTAAACGGACTAAAATTAGTAAATTGCCTCAGAATCCTATGGTATATGATCTGATCATATCTTGTTATAGCTTTTTATGATGCGTCGCAAACACAATGATAAAGTTATCATACCATTTAATTTCTGCTCTGAAGGGCACGTATCGAAATATTTTACATAAAGTACTGTAGTTGGGTGTGTTTGTGTTAGTAGTAAATCGCGTAAACATTTATTAGTGAACTGTTTTCTATAAAATTTTATTGCATTTTTTTCCACTTGAAATGAAAACCAGTTTTACATTTGTTTCTGTTTCTGTTTGGGTTTTTTTTTTTTTTTATTCTTATTTTAATATAACTACTATTACGCTTACGCTATAGTAAATAATAATTTTCGGTCTAAAACAGACGTCACAACCACAGCACAGCACAGCACAGCACACACTTATGCAAAAAGACCTTTAGAAGTGTGAAAAGCGAAGAGGAAATTAATTGTCGCAATGTCACAAACTTGGTCAACTTTATCTATCTATCTATCTATCTATCTATCTACAACAGCAATAAAAGAAAACTTTCTACATTTTCCACATTTTGTATAGAAATTTATTATTAAAATAAAGCAATTTTATCTCAAGTTTTGTAATTAAAGATTATTATTATTATTGATTCATGTCTTCATTTCAAATCATTATACATTTACATATATCGACATACATACATCGACACTAATAAATATATTGTAATAAAATTTTATTAAACATTATTAAAAAAAGTATTTCATGATAATAAAAAGAAATTGTGAAAGTTATCTAAACCTTTAATTCGTGTTATTTGCAAAAAAAAAAAAAAAATTACATATATAATTATATGGAAAATATATATATTTATATATATATCGTATGTGTAATGTAAAATTTACTGGTGACAGACTACATTTCTTCTATAAATATATTCTTAATCCATTCGCTTGGCAATATCTATCTGTCTGTCTGTCTTTATGTCTGTCCGTCTGCTTATTGATTGATATCAATGAAATCAATTCAAACTTTGGCGATATGCGTGAACGTTGACTAAAAAGGATATTTGGGCAGAAAAATTAATCTTTAAATCCTTAAGTTATGCCCTACGCCACTTGTGCTACAGCGTATATTAAGTTAGTGCGATCGTATGCAACAAACAGAAGGGCTTAAGACACACCCACCGTTTATTATACCGATCGATTCAGAAACATAATCTGAATTGATCTAAGCCTGTCTGTCCGTCTATACGTCTGTCCATCTGAAGTCTGTCCATGTAAATTTGTGTTGAAACTGCGGCCCGCAAATTTTGGAAATATTTTGATGAAATTTGCTACAGTCACGTGTTGTAACGCAACGAAAATGGTTCGAATCGGTCCACATTTACGATCACTCCCTATATAACGCCCTGTTATGAAAAGTAGTTATATGAAAAACAAATGTAATTTTGAAAATTTCTCGGCAAAAGTGGTTAAGTAGTAGTGTTCCGACATTCTAAATTGATATGAAAACTTTGGGCCGGTTGGAGCAATTTTTGAACTTCCCTTCATATAACGAAAACTGAAGTTCATAGAACAAAAAGTTATAATTTTCAATGCTTGACGACGAAAATTATATCATAATAGTAATTTAAAATAAAAATAGTAACTGCACCAAATTTGGACTATCTCGGCCTATTTCTTCGATCCCACCCTAATAAGGATTTTCACGAAAATTTACTTGACTTCGTAAAGCAGAAAAGTCTAAATTTTAATATGTTGTATAATTTCATAGAAAAGTGAAGTCTAAAAAATGTAGGTTTGCGTTTTAGCCCCCCTTCCCCATAAATACGCACTTGAAAATTATGCCTTTATATAGAAACAAGATATAATTTTTGTGTTCTAGAATAAAAATAAGAATTGTGTTACACAATATGGTGTAGGGTATTTAGTGGTCGGCCTTGGCCATCTACAACGTTCTTATTTGTTTCTATTGTCAAAAATCGTAAGGTACGCGTAAAGTATCAGTGCATTCAATAAGTGACTTACCTGATACATATATGGACACATCGTGGCCGTAGAGTCGTATGATTTCTGGATAGTACCGACCATTTGACAATCAGTTTCAAAGTATTTAGCACTTTAGAAGGACGTGATAGAATGCGATTTTTAGTAATTTTCTAATAAAGTAAAGAAAATACTCGTCAAACTTTAACTTGTTGTGACTTGTTTTTAGCACCTTAGTAGGGCGTGATTGAAAGCGATTTTAAACCGTTTTTAAATAAAATAAGTAAGAACGTTAAAGTCGGGCCTCGCCCTATATACTTCTTACATACCCTACACCACCTCGCCTAGTAGTATTCACTCGTTTTGGTAATTTTCTTGAAACCCTGGTTAGGTCTTCTCTCCATATAAGAGTTTGCGTTTCGTGATAATGCTTGTATATCTTGGGGTCCAAAAAAAATAGACTTATGTGATCTAAATTCAGTATCATTTACTGAAACGCTGCTATGAATTAATTTTCATCATAAAATATTAAAAATTACGCCCATTTTCGAAGCACTTAATACTCATAGGATATCTTATATGGCCAAGGAATAGACCTATTGCGTTGAAATTGAGTCCACTTAATTTTTCTTATTTAATTCATCGCATTTTTCATCGTAAATTTTCATCACAAAAAAATCAACAGTTACGCTTTTTTCGCGTATAAGAATTTATATGCGGTGGTATCCTAAAAATAGTCCTACGTAGTCCAGAATTCTTTGTCAATTTCCTATTATGAGGTAATTTTCATCATAAAATATTATGATTTGACCTTTTTATGATATAAAGCTTTACTTTCCGTACGAATGGCTATATGAGAGGGGGTTCTAAAGATTGCTCCAGCCAGTCCAAGGTTTTCCCACCAATTTGGAATGCCGAAAGCCTACTAGTTAGCCACTTTTGTCATGAAAATTTTGAAAATTACAATTTTTCGCCATATAACAACTTTCCGGAATAGGACGGTATACAGGAAGTCATCGAAAAAGTGGAACGATCCGAAATATTTTCAATAGCGTTGGACCAAAGTATGTTTGTGCATCGAATTTCAATAATTTTAAAATACATTTCAAACACACATGAACATCAGACGGACGGACGGACGGGCAGACCCGATTAGATTATGATTCTCAATCGATCGGTATAACAAAAGATGGCTCTATCTTAATCTCTTCTGCGTCTTACAAAACGTGCACAATAACTTAATATACCTAAGAATATGCATCGAACTTCAGATTTCTATTTTGCTTTGATGCACGATGAAATGTACTCCAATAAATCGGGAATGACGGACAGATGGATCGAATGAAGATAAGTGAAGATTGCAAAAATCTTATACAATCCAAGTACATTTATGCTGTCCTTTAAGTATTTGGTATTGTACAGTATGGTAAATTCAGTGAGGCGGTAAGATTATGGCGCAGAGGATACTTCCCTTGAAAAAAAATACTCAATTGAATTAACAAAGTATTATAACATAATACATCACAATTCTTAAGCCACTCTAATGCATTTAAATGCTTTTCATACTTTATACGTAATGGAAACTTTTTAAAATTATTACCACTATTATTACACGCACAAACCTAAATACCAAAGTATATTAAGTTTTGCATTCGATTTGCAAAACTATTAAAATGTACTTCAAGTATACCAAGAGAGTATTAGTATTGCCTTAGAGAGCCAATAAAAACCTGACACAATATATATATGTGTAAATATTTTTTGTCTAAATAAAATTCAGAGCCAATTTTGCGATCCTTGTCTGTCCACCAGTCAATTCTTCTCTATCCCCCGAGATCACGAAAGTTATTCCATTCAAAAATACTTTAACCTTTTGACATCTTTCGCCGCATAGGTAAATGTTTAGTTACTGTCGTTAGCAAGAGGAAGACAAATTTGTTATTCAATTACAAAAGTGCGGAGCCTATGACTTGAACGGTACTTCTGGGATACAGAAATAAAAAAAAAAGTAGAGGAAAAAATCCGTCCCTGAAGTCGTTAAGAAAAAAAAAAAAACACTTTAGCAGATAATGATCGGGAAAATCGTCGGTAAATACTTCGTGCGGACGTGGAAAAGATCGACAGGCGGATTTGAGCCGGAAATCAGTAAAAAGCGTCGCGTTTTTGTTTATATATTTCCTGTAACCGATGAGCATTCACTATTCGTTTTAAACTTCTGAACCTCACAAGTACGTATGTATGTGTGTACAATCACCTACAAGTATATGCGTAAATAAATGTTTGTTTTAAAAATACTTAAATAACTTAAATCCATTAATACAGAGATTTAGTTGTGGCTGTTAAATAAACAAAATAATAAAAAAAAAAAGCTATATAGACGTTTTGATCGACTTACCCCGATTTTTTTTTTAACGCTAAACATTTATATTTTTCTTTGTAGAATTCATATAAATGAGTTAAAGAACAGTTAGTTTAACCCACTTTCAATTCATAAATAAAAGCACTAAAAATAAAAAAAGCAAAAAATTTATAGACGAACAAGGCCGAGCATTACCAGCATACTCAGCTTCTGCTTCGTTTCTTATTCAGGGTAACTAAAAGGATAACCGATAGGGCAACTAAAAAGATAACTGGAACTGTAAGAGAAAAATATTAGAAATGGCGACCTATTTCCCAGTAAAGTCTTACTTACCACTGCAGTCCTTACATGGGACCCCAAATATTAACTGACTTGGTTCACATTTAGCAAAAGCAATTTTCTTACCAGAGAATCTTCTTATTCTTTTCGCCTCTTTTCTTCTTAAAGTGTTAAGAATTAGGCCTTATTACCCTAAGGCCTAAGGCCCTCGTAGGGAAAGCCCTCTTAAAAATGGGCGTATATAACATTAAATGTATATAATAAATCGGTTTTCTGAATTATATATCATCAGATTTTCTCAAAAGTAGCGCGCTGTAAGTTGAACACAGGAATACAGGACAGACAGACGGACGGACAAGTTTAGATTAATTCAGAAAGTGATTTCGAATTGATCGATATAATAGAAACCGGGCCCATCTTAAATCCTTCTGCATGACGACAATGTCCGTCCTTGAGTCAAAATCCATCGGTGTGCCAAATTTCCTGAAAATATCGCAATAATTTCGGTCTGTAGAAAACAAGACGAACAGGCAGATGGACAAGCTTAGATAGATTCAAAAAGATGAGCCTATCTCACGTCGTTCGGAGTATTACATACTTCCGCACAATCTCAACAAACCCTTGCGAAAGTGATCCTAAGTGATGAGATCCATTTTTATCAGTCTTAAGTAAGCAAAATTGTCGCTGGCTGGGATACTGAAGACGTGCGAGAGTTAAATGAGAGTTTATGAGCTGCTGATATAAATTAGGTGAGCTATGGTGAATGGATTACGTATTAACTAACTTTTTGGCCAGAGCCTGGAAATTTCATTTGTGCAACGAAAAAGTTTAGGTTATTAAATAACTTTGTCGCATAAAGCTGCTCTCCACATGGCCAATCACTCAAGTCACCTCCCTTATTCATCTAACGCGGTAATGGTCACAAAGAAGTGAAGGGAGAAAAAGATATAGGGAGATGATCGCAGCCTAGTGCATGTATACCTCAATCAGTAAATGCTATGACTTTACAGATGGAGCGAACACTCACTATAGCCACGACCAAAGTGAACTCTATCGCATCGACATGTGAACAAGCGGACACTGACTCGGTAATCGCGATTCTTGCCCGTTCGCCTACTCTTGCGGCAACGCTTTAAAGCCATTGGCGCGGATTGCTACTTTTTCATAAAATCTTTTCTCTTCCACACAAGAGCTAATCGACTTCCAGTTGCCATTGCCATATGTACAGTTTAATAAAAGAAACTTCAAAAATTTCCAAATGTTTTTGAAACATATGCGAATTTCGTAGTTAGCGTATCGCAAAAGTCGAAGAAAACCTCAAAAGAAACCAACGATAGCCAGATATTCTGATCAAAAAAAAAAGACTCCTGTACGTGCCAATCTGCCAATCAATTTTTTATCTGAATTCTTACATGACTTGAATGGGCTTTGAGAGAATTCAGTCATTGATAATGAAGGTTGGCGAGGGGTGGTCTTATCGAAAGGCATTGGAATTTTTCGTTTACATTTTACACTAAATAATTTGCATAAACATTTACTTAATACCTTCACCGATCATAAAAAAAATAAACCTAAGGCCAATCTGTATGATAACTAGCAATCCTTGCCTGTCAGTGAGTAATAAATATCTCTTCCTATGTATTGAAGCACATAATTTGCATGATCAAGTGGATAAATTAATAATGAAAGTTGTTCGGCTTTTGTCGCTTATCAGTCCATACTGCCGGTAAATTTAGGAAATCTTCAATGAACTTTTTTAGGAAAAGCAAAAGCATTTTTATGTTAACTAAAAGCAAAGATAAGAAGATCATGAGTAGACTTGAAGAAAATGTCCAAAATCACTTTTAGACACGTCAGAGGTTGTTAAGCAAGTTAGTCAAGGAACTTACATACCTGAGACACTGGAAACGAAGCTATTAAGGGTAGTGTTGTTTACTTCGCATGGTAATGAATGGAAAAACGTGATGTCATTGCTACACTTAAGAACGAAAATCGAATGATTGTTGCTCCAAGATGAGATTGTCAGCCGCATTCCGGAATTGTGACCGATTATTAGTCATAAGAAAAAAAAACATATGAACGATAGCCTTCGTCGGAATAAAACTTTCGAGACAATATCAATTTTGTCACGAGAGCCACGCAGCTCATCATTAAATACCCTACACCACCCTACATTTGTTAATATCACAACTTATTTTGAATAAGGCTTTATACCGAAAGCGATCGAAAAAGTAGTCCGATCCGATACATTTTTAGCAGCCTCTGTTCCTCAGTTAAAACACGTGAGTGCATCACCTTTCGGCAAAATCTTTCAAAAATTACGATCCATAGGTTGAAGACAGAAATGTATGAACAGACATCAGATGGACAGACAAGACTTGATCGATTCAGAAAATGATTGAGAAAAAGATTCTGAATCGATTAGTATAACAAAAGACGGGTCTATCATAAATAATCCTGGGTGTTGTATACGCACACATTCATTTGTACCACAAGTGGTGTAGGGTGTAGACATATATCAAAACTCCTTTCAATTTTACTACAAGTAAGTACACTATAGCGGGCCAAGGCCCACACTTAAGTGCCCTACACCACCCTACAGTCATTCATTTAAATATCAAAATATTCCGCTTTATGGGGAGTGGTCCAAAAAGTGGTCCGATTCAAATCATTTTCAATAGCGTTGTCTCATAAATTACGTTCCGTGTGTTGACAAGAAGAGAATGCAGACGGACGGACGGACAAGCCAGAAAGTGATTCTGAGTCAATCAGTGAAAAGTGGATCTATCGTCACATAAACGAAACACGTCCTGGCATTAAATACCCTACACCGTGCGAATTTATACACTTACCCACATAATGACTTTTTAAAATAAAGCTTTACATGGGCAGTGATCCAAAAAGTGATCGCATCCTAATAATTTTTAATAAAGTTCCTCCTTGTGCCATATAAGTCACATAAGTGCAACAAATTTTAACAAAATATCTCAACAATTACGAAAACAAGAAAACATGGCGGACAGACGGACAGACAACGAGCTTAAATAAAAGTGATTCTGAACCGTTCGATATAATGAAAGTTGGGTCTGTTTCAACCTCTTCTAGGTGTTGCATACATCTGCACAAACATTATATACCCTCGGACTACAAGTGGTGTAGGGTGTAAAAATGCTCAATAATATATCAAATAAACCTTTAATTAATTAAACCTGCATGCCTATAGGACACATATCGACACATATCCACAATGAATGAACATCTCTTTCCTATGACTAGAATATGAAACCTAAGTGTATTCTATTGTGTGATATAGAAGGAAAGAAGAAGAGCAAAAAAAGGAAAAGGGGAAGAGGCGAACGTATGCTTAAATATTAATTATTCAATAACAGGCTCAACATTGTTTAACATAATTCAGCCTTTCGCAGAATATGCGTAACACACTGAACACACGTTCTGCAGTATGTTTACAAATATTTGCTAATAATGATGTTGTTGTTGTTGATGATGATGAAGATGACGATGTGTAACCCAATTAATTGTGTAGGGAATGGGGCGAGTGAATTAGTTACAAAGCAATTATAGTAAATTATTTTACATGATCTCTCGCAGGATAAATTAGCATAAATTATATGTTGTTTAACCTGAATGTGTGTGCGTACAATAAGTTTTGGTAGCTGAAAAGCCATATACCCTCGGTAGGCCGCATTGTTTATGTGGAAATATTATTTGAAATATAAATTTTGTTTTTTTGTTTTTTTTTTTGCCTTTCATCTTCCAGATGGCTGAGCTAATGCAACAAATGCGTGATCCTGCCCATACATTGGGCGGTTCAGTTGGCAGTATACCGCAAACATTGGTAGCAAATAGTAGCGGTACCGGACCGGATCTATCTCTGCAGAAGGCACTTGCCGGCAACGGTGTACATACAACGCCAGCCACAAATTTGAAACTAAGCGAAGCTTTACGCAATGCTCAACACGATGCTAGTCCAAATTTGGTTTCATCGAAAATGAAATCATCGAAATCCTATACTCATGGTCTCAGTAATTCCGCAGGAACGGTATAAAACACTTAATCATATATTTGTAATTGTGTGTATGAAAAATTTTCATAATTTCATTTCGTTTTAGGTACACATTCCAACTTCTACCTCAGCTCAGAGCAATCTTTCCCTATTGGCTGATATTTCACCAAATCATACACATTTTTTTGAGGTTATGTATGTAGGGAAAATACGTGTTTCGCATAAGCGTGTACCCTACACCTTCATCGATGATGCTTTACCCAAATTCAAAGCTTACGACGCTCAACGTGCCCGTCTCATGCAAATATCTGCAACTAATCGGAAAATGTCATTAAACAGTGAAGGCGCTTTCGTTGGTACACCGGGTGCTTTAGAATTGAAAAATTCGCCTTTGAAAGGTAACGAAGTTAAGGAAGAAGATGAAGAGGAGGCTGAGGAATTATTAACCAAAGAACAAAATTTGGCGAATAAGAATTGCAATGCAGTCGAAAAAGATGAACCCAACTCATCTCCAGATGTCAATAAGACAGAAGCCGAAGCCGAAGCCGAAGCCGAAGCGGAAAACAAGGTCTTGTGCAATAACACGGAGAATAAATCACCACCGGCTAAGCTAATGAGAGGCATAAGCCAAATGGAATTACCATTAAAGAGAGAGTAAGTTGACAAATTTTATAATCCCAACATAAATCGTAAAGTCGAAACGGACGACAGTTACCCTCTCTATTAGTCAAACTTTACAAAGTTTAATTACGTTATTAATCAAGCTTTCAGTTTTCTTCTAAATTTGGATCATGTGTGCAGATTTTTATGAATCTACGTTTGATAGAGAAACAAGTAAGAAAATTATATTCGCTCGCGACCGATTCTTTTATATCCATCATCGTTATGTTAAAAAAGATTTAAAAAACGGAAAGGAACCACATTTTCATACTCTATAATATTGGATGGACGAGGCCGATTTTTTCGAAGTTCAGAATAAAAGTGGAACTGCATATGGGGCGTATGTGATATAGTTTGTGAGAAGCGAGCAAAAAACACAAAAAGCAAAATGTTTCCAGCTTTTGTGGCATAGACGTGTGGGCGTGGCAGACATGGCCTTTGACCGGCTTGGGACATTTTCAAATTCTTTTGCAAAGTTGTAGGTGATGGCTCCATTTTTATGAATAAGAGAATGTCTACCACAGATACTGACAAATGGACAGACAAACACACAGACATGCTTAGCTCTATTGTAGTTTACAGGAGATTGCTTGAAGCCTGCATTCGCGTGTATTAAAAAAACGAATTAAATTTTGATACTCTATAATATCGGGTAGGCGTGGTAAATTTTTTCCAGTTCGTTTACATGCATTATAAAATCGTCCATTCAAATTTGTGCAGGTGCAGTTGTGTTTGTGAGTAATGTGCAAAACATCAACACTAGTTCTATATTCCTTTTGAAAAACAAAGGTGTTTTCAGTCTACGTGATACTGTAGGCGTGTCCTTCTACCGATTTGGCTTAATTTCAATACCAAAGTGGGTGCAAAAGCTTCCAATGTTTCTGTTAAATTTGACATCGATAGCTTCATTTTTGCGGCCAGGAAAATGTTTACAACCGACATTACATAGACCGACAGACGGACATACTTAAATCGATTTAGAATTTGATGCTGATCAAGAACACATATACCTTTTGGCATTTCTCTCTCTAGGCACTATAAACGTTTTGACAAAATGAGTACATTCCCCGTCCTTCTCCGGTGATAGGTGTGGAAACTAGACGATCCCATGCATTTACTGTATATCTGAAGGGTTTTGAAATCAATCTGAAATTCTCTTGGAGCTTCGCCTTGTACCTATCAGTGTCTGCAGCATGGTACGCAAACAAAATCTTTTTTTCATGCCAACATTCTATCGCCTTTCAACGTCGCCCAGCGCATACTTTTTCCTTCTGTTCGTAAGCTGTGGCTTCACTCCCAGGGGGATGCAAATTTGTGGTGAAACTACTTAATTTTTTCTTTACATTCCGGATCATTCTTAATCTGAATGTCGTGTATTCCCTCGAATGTCACCCTAGTGTAATGTTTCCTCTTCAAATCCCTTGACTTGTTTTATAGTTCGAATAATTCTTATTCCCTGGAATATCACGGATGAATGGAGAATGTCAATCATAAGGTTCGCAATTTAGCCTTGCATAGGGAGATAATTTCTTATCTTAGCATTCGATGAAAGTCATCAACTGTAGTTTTGATTAATGAAACTACACTTTGCACAACTTTACTTTGACGACGAAAGGGCACAACGTGCGCGTTGAAATGATTGAAAATGAACTCATTAGTTAATGAGAAAATATGCTTTTTATACTCTACACCACTTGTGGTGCAAGGCTATATTAAAATTGTGCGGATATATGCAACATCCAGAGGAACTTCAGATAAATCCATGTTTTATTATACCGATCGATTCAGAAACAGAATTTCTGACATTATCCGTCCGCCTATCCGTCTTGTTTTCTAGGTTTGGTTTTGACCCAAAGACGAACGTTATCCTTATGCAATACCCAGAAAGATTTGAGATAGACCCGTCTTTTATTATACCGATCGAATCAGAATCAGAATTTCTGAATCAATCTAAACTTGTCCATCCGTGTGTCCGTCTTGTTTTTTGGCCCAAAGTCGGACGTAATCGTTGTGCAACACGCAGAAAAATCCAGATGGACCGATCAATTTAAAATCATTTTCTGAACCCATCTAAGTTTGTCCGTCTATCTGTCTGTTTTGTTTTCTTGTGTTTAACCTAAAGTTGAGCAAATGTTGCAAAATGTTGAAGAAATTTAGCACACAGCGAGTTTTGTGCCCAGGCCGAAAGGTATTCCAAATGGTTAGGGGTCGAACCACTTTTTCGACAACTTCCTATATGACGTCTTGTTTTGAACAGTCGTTATATAATTGTAGGGTTGTTTGGGTATATAATGGTAGGTCATGGCCCACTGCAGTCTTTTCACTTATTTTTTTCGCTTCCAAATCACACAGCGGTCTTTAGAAGTTCTTAAAAAAAAAAAAAAACTGTTTGTGTAGGTTGTACTTCTGCTTTATCAGTTTCCCTCATTATGCGAAATGAAAACCGAGGTCATGGACCTAGATCGAGATAGATTTCTGTGCCTTTGCCTGTATCCGAAATTTTTCCTGGTATAGAGCTTTTTTCTGTTCTGAGAAAAATATAGAATAGTTCCCGGTAAAAAATCGCTATCTTCTATAAGTAAGCCCGTTAAACCCAAAGCCTGTCTTACCGGCTGTTAAAAAGATCTTTTGGAATAACAAATTGAAACACTTAGGCAGTATTTTTTTGCGATTACCTTTTGTATTTGTCCTTCAATTAATATTCGCTCCTCGTCAGCAGAGTTAACGTCAAAGCTGACGACAAAGAGGAAAATGAAAAACTTGCGCATAGCAATGTTATTATTAATAAACATCCTTCACCGCCTCGCCAGGAGGGAGAAGAAGAGGAAGAAGAAGAACTACAACAACAACAACAACAAAAACAACAACAAGAACAACAAGAGCAACAAGAAAGAGAGACAAGTGAACAAAATCAACAAACGTTAGATAAGTGAGTAAAGCTAATAACTATCCAGCATGATTCCCTCCGTACCTGACCTCCGTAGTCATCAAGCAGTTTTCTTTGGTCCAAAACTTGCACAACGTTTAATTTTCTTTGTTTTCACTCCTTATGATTTACACTTGTATCCAGTAATTAATTTCTTAGAAGATTTTATTTATTTTCTATTCTGAATGCTTTAAATTTTTATTTATTCCGTTGAAAAGTGTATGCCGTTCCATGCATTTATTTACAAATACTTTATATAACTTGTTTTTTATTAGCATACCACGGCAACGTGATCGTTCAGCCTCATATGGCTGCATACCGCCCTACGTGGAACAAAATCGTACTATGGTTTTTCTGGTGGGACGTTCCGATTTACGTTTGATTTCACCTGATCGCAAACAAGTGTTACTTTATAAGGACTTCAAAGATGTGGCCAGTTGTGCTCAGGGTCAGAAAAATGCCGATCATTTCGGTATTATTTGCCGCGAAGCTCACAATGAAGGTTACATCGGTTACGTGTTCAAGTGTCAATCCGATCATGTTTGCGATGACATTGTGGCTGCCATATCACAAGCTTTTGTCACATGTGCCGAACAGAAACGGAAAGAGGCTTCACAGATCTTCTCCTGTGAGCATTGCCCTATGTTATGGTATCATAAGCTTTGCACTGATGTCGAAGGTTTAAGTGAGAAGAAGACACAAAATATGATCTTTCGCCGCATAGAGTCCTTAAGCGACGATGAACAAGATATAATATGGGCTAAATTCTACGGCTCGGAGAAGATGAACTCACCTCTAGCCGAGCAAAATCAATTTGTAATGATGCTGTTAAGAGCTCATTGTGAATCGCGCCAACAGAGACATGTCCACGATACGGCCGAAAATAGAACCGAATTTCTGAATCAATATTTAGGAGGCAGTACCATATTCATGAAAGCCAAGCGGTCCTTGACCAATTCCTTTGATCATTTACTGAAGCGAAAAGCCTCTAAAGATGACGTTGGCAATAATTCATTAACAGCGCTAACCATAAAAGAACAAAATGTCAGGGAAAGTTCCGCCGAACCATTGAAAAGCAGTGGAACAGAGACACCACCAGAAGGCTTTCGTTCTCGATCTAATACTGTCGGTTCTAGTCCATGTAAGCCTAGCGCTGATCAACTAAAAAGCCCCATGATGGATATGTAAGTGAAATACTAAACGATTCCATTTATCGGAGTATAAAGTGTACCATGGATTTTCGGATTCTCTTTAAAGATTTCTTAAGGTTGGTAATAGTCCCAAGGAAACGGAAACACATCAAGGTTCTTGGCGTCAGGCAATATTGAATAGCGTAGTAACTCCTTCAAAAGGTTTAGAAAACACTGAACAAGGCGAGTACTTGTCACCCATGCGTATAACACGTAAGTATGAGTGCAAAAGTTTAAAAGCGAATCCATATTTCAAGAGCTTTCTATTCTAATTCTAGATCCCCAGAAAGGTAAACGGACCCGTGAACAATTACGTGAATTATGGAAAACTGCTATACGTCAAACGATACTTTTGAATCGCATGGAAACCGAAAATGCTATGCTACAAGCGCGCCAAAATGAAAACGAATTGAAACGCATGAAATTGGACTACGATGAAATTGTGATTTGCGACAAACAGTTAATTGAACGTTGGGATTCTTATATAGAACGTGATGCACTGAAAGTGGGTAACAAGCGAGATCCGAAAATATTGGCCCAAGCGATTAAGACGGGCGTACCACGTACGAAGCGTGGCGATGTTTGGCTATTTTTAGCAGAGCAATATACCATGAATTCTGCCCCGCCGATAGACACACATAGATTTCCCAATTTCCATACACCGTATCAGGCTTTATTGAAAAATCTCACCGAACATCAGCATGCAATATTCATTGACTTGGGTCGCACTTTTCCCAATCATAAATTCTACAAGGATCCCTTAGGCTTAGGTCAACTCTCTTTATTCAATTTGCTTAAAGCTTATTCCATATTAGATCCAGAATTAGGTTATTGCCAAGGTTTGGGTTTCATCTGTGGTATACTACTACTGCATGTAAGTGCATGACGGATGTAATTAAATTACTAAAAAACAAAAAAAAAATTATATAATCATTTTTAAATGATTTTAGTGTGACGAAGCTGAAGCTTTTCATCTATTAAAACATTTAATGTTTCATCGTCAAATGCGTTGCAAATACTTACCGGACATGAAAAAGTTCCAATTACAACTTTATCAATTGTCACGTCTGGTTAAAGATCATTTACCCGATTTATATATATGGCTTGATCAAAACGATGTCTCACCCACTCTTTATGCGGCACCCTGGATTTTGACTGTCTTCAGTTCACAATTTCCTTTAGGCTTTGTTGCACGTGTATTCGATTTATTATTTCTCGAATCTTCGGAGGTCATCTTTAAATTCGCTTTAGCTCTACTAACTGTACACAAAAATCAATTATTGTTACGTGACAATTTCGAAGAGATTATGGATTATCTCAAAAATGTAGTCCCCAAAATGGATAGTAATGCTATGGAAAAAATAACAAAAATGGTTAGCTTTTTTTTTTTGTGCATAAAACAATTTAAAAAAAGACATAAGTACCCTACACCACTTCGCTGTGTACAGTTGCGGACCATTCACATTAATCGCATTATATAGGAGGTGACCGAAAACTAATCCGATCCGATTCATTTTCAATTGCGTTCACCTTTGGGCCAAAACATGTCCGTGCGCCAAAATTTCAACAAACTATCTCGAAAATTACGGCTTGCGGATGGTGAAAACAAGAAAACAAGGCGGACAGATGGGCAGACAAGCTTAGATCGATTCAGAATCAAGATACGAAATTTAAAATTTGCGACTTTTAGGTTATTATTAAAAAGAGAAAACAACATGGACAACCGGACAGACAAGCTTTCTGAATCGATTGATACAATGAAATGTGGATCTATCTTAAATAATTGTGAACAGAAGAAGACAAGGCGGACAGATGGGCAGACAAGCTTAGATCGATTCAGAATCAAGGTACGAAATTCAAAATTTGCGACTTGTAGGTTATTATTAAAAAGAGAAAACAAGATGGACAACCGGACAGACAAGCTTTCTGAATCGATTGATACAATATTAAATATTTCTCACTGTTGAATACATCCTCACATTCATAATCTACCACAAGTGGCGTAGGGTATAATGAACTTTTAAATGAATAACAATCTAATAATGAGCTGCATGTCATTAGGTCTTTTCTCTGGATATTACCAAACAATTGATGGAATATAATGTAGAATATAATGTACTGCAAGAAGAGATAACCACAACTAATCATCACTTGGAAATGTTGAAACAAGAGAAATCGAAAAATCAACATCTTGAACAGCAATTACAGGTAAGTGCACAAGTCTCATGGGAACACAAAAAAATAGAAGTTAAGGAATGATTTATGGTTTTGGAAGAATATATTTTAACAGCATATGGGGGGTCATAAGTTAGAGAAAACAAAGACTTCTTACACCAATTGTAAGAAAACATACTTTACCATACTTTACATACCTTAACAGGATGCTTAGCTATGAAAAGGGAAGTGCGCTATGCTAAGTAACACTTAAGTAAATCAAAGGCCTGCCATACGTTAATCGGCTGTGCCTTTCACTAGGGTATAAGAACTGTAACCATATAATTCGTAGAAACACTTAAAGCCTGTCTGTCACACGTTAATCGGCTGTGCCTTTCACTAGGATATAAGAACTGTAATCATATAATTCCCAGAAGCACTTAAGTAAATCAAAGGCCCGTCGCACGTTAATCGTCTGCGCCTATAGGAACTGCTTACCCAACTTCAAATGGATGTATAGCCGCAGCTGTAGTGAATTAGTTAATCTTTAAAGGCATAGCAATCACCTATCGGACGTATGCCTCCCAGGCTATCGCCGCACTCTATTCCTCCTTCCTCGCTTCTTCCCTTCTGTTATCATAGTGTTTACTCTAGTATAGGAAACACCCTTTAAGTGAGTCGTCCCCCAAAAAAAAAAACAGAAGAAGCCTTTATCAGCCATCCATTATCGATGAGAGCGAAAGCGCCAACGGCGGTCTAAAAGAAGATGTCTACTCGCATTTACACTCATATTCTTCTTAATGTTATATTTTATTATTTTTCCATCTTCACAGTTTGCTCAATCGTCTATAGCTCAATTGGAGAAGACACGGAACTCTCAACAAACGCACATAACTAATCTACAATCTCAAGTACAAAGCCTTGAATTGACTATACAAACGTTAGGTCGATATGTAACGCAATTGAGTGAACAAAATACCGATCTTGACGTGCCTAGCGAAGTGAGACGTATTCTGCAGCATTTAGAAGATTTGGAGAAACAAAAACGCAAACCATTCTTTACTGAACGTAAAATTGGTAAATCGGCCTCGGTGAATAGTCATTTGGGGTTTCCACTCAAAGTACTCGAAGAGTTGAACGAAAGAGACGAACTTGGTTCGCCACAAAAGCCCAAGAAGGAGAAGATACCTTTTTTTGAGCACACATACGAACATTTACGTCAACAACGCTTGGCTCGCTACGATAATCACATAAGCAATGGTAATAATGAGTTATCATCATCACCTAGCGGCTGTAATTCACCTCAGCAAAGACCTCAAACCTTGTACGATAGCCGAGCGATGACAAGCCTTCACGAAATGCCTGCACGCTTGGACGATTTAAAATTACCAGAGCAAGTAGATCGTTTTATAGCCAATATTAAGAGTCCCCTTGAGGTGGACAGTGGTGTCGGTACCCCTCTCAGTCCACCCAGTACCAGTAGCAATTTCAGTCAAAGCAGCGCTGGCAGTCTATTCAGTCGTATGGGCTATAAGACGACACCAACAATATTATCACCTTTAGCCACTCGCTCACAAATGACCGACACGGCTCGGTCTCAACAACTTAACTCGAATAATTTAAACGATGTGCCTAATAAGGCAAAAAGTCCCGATATATTAGAGCCAAATGATCTTAACACGGAACAAGCATCAATGCATCCTCTTGGGGTCGTGGGTGAGGTTAACGTAAAATTCAACGGTACAACTCAGCTGAAATCTTTAAAACCCATGCATCAATTAAAGGTAACAGTTGCTCCAACAACAACAACAACAACAACAGCAACAACTGACAGAGAAGAAGAGATAAAGAAGACGGAAAATATGGAGAGTAAAACATTGACTTCTATGACAGTGATTGCAATTAAAGAAGATGAAGAGCAAAGACAACAAGCAGCAATAAATACGGAGCAATGGAGTGGTACAAGCTAACGGTTTTGATTTTTAGCAAAATTCTTACGTAATTTCTATTAAAGGGCGATTTTCTTTTTGTTTTTCAAATGCCCTGCAAAAGAAAGAAAAACCAAAACAAAAGCAAAAAGATAAGAAAAGAGCTGAGCTTAAATATTACTATGAACTGCTTAAATTCCGCAACTCGCACAAACACTGAAGAGAATCTTAAAAGAAAGAAAAAACAAAAAGAAAACAAAAAAGCTGCTACGTATCCCTTTACTCCTCTTTAGGAGACAATTATCCACCACCTAAGTAGGCAGAGAAAGAGAAGAAGCTTTTTTTAATTTTTTAATTATGAAAGTTCTATGGACCGGATTGGTTGAAGGTAATCTTATACAATGACTTGAAGTCTTTCTTACGAATTTTCAAAAAAAAAAAGTTACATTTTAGAATTCCATTGAGGTGATTCCCACTTTGAATGTTCTAACAATTATTGTTCCGCTTAGTTTGAGAAAATTATTCAAACTTTGGAGCTTGAGAGAGAGAGAGAGAGAGAGAGAGAGAGAGAGAGAGAGAGAGATAGAGAGAGAGATTAAGAGAGATAGAGCGAGAGAGAAGAGAGAGAGAGAAAAAAGAGAGGGGAGAGAGAAAGATAAAGGGATGAAAGAAAGAGAGAGGGAGAGAGAGAAAGATAAAGGGATGAAAGAAAGAGAGAGGGAGAGAGAGAAAGATAAAGGGATGAAAGAAAGAGAGAGGGAGAGAGAGAAAGATAAAGGGATGAAAGAAAGAGAGAGGGGGAGAGAGAAAGGGAGTGGGGCAGTGAGAAAGAGAGAGGTAGAGAGATAATAAGAGAGAGGGAGAGAGAACTAGAGAGGGAGAATGAAAATAAGAAAGGGGGGAGAGAAAGAAAGAGGAGGAGAGAGAATAAGAGAAAGAGGGAGAGGGAGAACGAACGGGTGCGGGAGAGAGAGACTGAGAGAGAGATAGAAATTAATAAAAGAAGTGAAATAAATCTCAAAGACAGAAACACTCGACCAAGAATCGAGAACGATCTAAATTTTCTTCTTATTTTGAATATTTTTGACTAAAGTTTTCATCGTCGGAACGATTTAAGAGGTGCAAAACTTTTTAAAAGACTAACAGTTCTCAATAATCGACAAGAGATAAATTAACTGGAATGCCTTAAAAGTTCCTTTCAAGGCTTGGGTGACAAACTGGAGTTTGGCGAAATTTCGACTTAGTCTGTAATGCCTTGCGTTCGCAAAAATTCTTATTAACATATTCGGGATTGGCGAATTTTCTCCGTTTCCAATACACCCCCTTGCGGCAAAAATAATGAAATTCTGAAGCTGGTAGCGTTATATCAAAGATAAATATTATAAAATTTCGAACAAAAACACTATAGTGTTATCCAGCCCACCATTGAATACCCCACAGCATTTCATTTAATGGTTTCTTATAGGTAATGGCCGAAAAAGTGGGCCGATCCGAAACATATTCAACAGTGTTCCTCCTTGGGTCGAAACAGGTCAGGGTACCAAATTTAATCGAAATATATCAAAAGTGACAGTTTGAAGATAAGATGAAAAGACGGACAGAGCAGCGCAGAATCACTTTCTGTATCGATCAGTTCTATAATTAGTTCTTTGTTAAGTACTTCCGGGTGTTACATCATCCGCACAAATTTCATATACCCTTGCACCTTACATCTTGATGGAGAAGCATAAAAAGATGAAATGAACTCTTGAACTACGCACTATTTTCTAAAGCAAGTAAGAAAAACCGAACTAGGTACGCTAAGCCTTGAAGACAAGGTCTGTTACGTAAACATTTTTGCATGAGCAACCAATATCTAAACAACACTACAAAACTACACCACGTTTAAAACAGTTACTTGAATATCGATTTTTCAAAGTAAGGGCTATGGCCGAAAAAGTGACTCAATCCGAATCATTCCCAACATCGTTGCTCCTTGGGTCGAAACAGGTCAGGACATCAAATTTAATCAAAATATCCCAAATTTTGTGGCTTGTAAGTTGAACTAAGAAAAGAAAAACAAGATGGACAGACGGACAGACAAGCTTTCTAAATCGATCGGTATATCTCAATCCTTTTTGGATATTGCATACATCCACACAAACTCAATATATTCCTCCACCACACGTTGTGTAGGGCGCTGCATATCTTCTGCTCTTTAAAAAAAACCAATTATCTCAATATCGGAACATTTCTCTTTGACTGCATTAGTGCGTCTCGCAACAACGATTATAGAAAACGCCTAGTGTTGTCGCGTTCAAAAAGAGAGCAGATATTGCAGGACGTGAGTTCACGTCAGCGACAATGTGGAATAGAGCTTGAAATGATATAAAATCACTTCAACGGTCGTGAATATGTTAAGAGTTTTTTTTTTATTCTAAGCAAGAAATACAATTTTTCTGATGGTGGTGGGCATAAACATTATAACGAAAAATTCTTTCACAAAATTGGTTCTAATCTGTCTTAATCTAACTTCACAAATTTACTTTAACTTGATGATTAATTGTATTGAACTTTGATGGATAATTTTTAGAAAATAGAAAAACACTTAACTATGCTAAAATCTCTTTGTTTTGTACCCATCACCGAAGGATGAAACGTATATTCATTTTGTGAAAACATTTGCAACGCTCAGAAGAAAGCATCGGCGACTCTACAAATTATATATATTCGTGGTCATCATCGATTTAAGCATGTCCGTCTGTCCGTCTGCGTAATGTCTGTTACAAATATTCTCGTGAAGGTATCGATTTCAAATTTGGCAGAAACATGTTCGTCTGTTCCATCTGTCCATACGTCTGTCCCCGCATTAACATTCTCGCGTTATCAAAAATGAATAAATCGCCTACAAATTTGCGAAAAAACTTGGAAGTGATTTAAATTGTTCGCATGGTGCGCCTAAAACCTCCACATGACTATCAGCCGCGGCCACTCCATATTATTGAACAGGAAAATTTGGTTCTTTTATCTTTTTTTTTATCCTTTTTAAGATAACGGTGATGGGTATAAAACATTCGGTCACAACCGAATATAATTTTCTTAGTATGTTTTTTTTTAAGATTTTTCAATAACTTTTTAAATTTTTGACTCGTAAAACGTATTTCTCTTATATGTGATATCGTTTAAGTTTAGATTTTCTTATATTTTTTTTTTTTTTTTTTTTTTTTTTTTTGTTTAATTTAAGCTATCCTTGAAAAATTAATAGCTATTATTGATTTCCGGAATCTTCTTAAATCTTCTTCGAAAATTTGTATATAAATATATTATGTAAGTTTAAAGCTAAATTAATTTTTAATTATAAAGTATTTAATAATTAAATGGAAAGTTTGTGTGTACTACTACGGTTATAAGCGTTTTAAATATTTATTGTGCTTACAAATAATTTCTTAAATATTTACAAGAAATAAAAAAAATTTTTAATTTCATTAATTTATTTATTTTTAATTAATTCCTATTCATTGATTGATATACAAAAGAAATACGTTAAAATCAAGTTCGATGACACCTTTTCACATAGTATGGCTTATATAATTACAAAAATTGAATGAATTTTTTCAATACAGTCACTCGTCTAAGCTCAAGAGGCGAGGCGCACTGTAGAAGCCTCCCAAAAAACGCAATTTTTGATCGAAAAAAGTCGATTAAAAAAAATTTTTTTTTTTCCTATCAAAGAGCGATAATGTCGACCCCACTCCTGTGAGGCATCTTTAATTCTAAACCGTGTACGTGTTTTTATAACGAATGGTATTACGATGTGATTCTCAGTCACTTATGAGAATGGTGGGAAAGACAGGGTCCCTACCTCGAGTAAACTTGATCGTAAATTGTAAAATGTTGCTTTTTTACGATCAAAAGATTTCTGATTCGCTAATAAGGAAAGTATATACTTTACCGACAGTTGTAGACCCCCTGCTCGTTATAGCGAGTCGATAATCCATGCCTATCGAGTTTACCCCATATCGAGATGAAGTTTATCCACAAAGTTGAAGTGAAGCTTTACTACTGTCCTCGCATTCTTTTATTATTATTTTACGAAATGGTTTTTGTTTTTTTTTATGTTACCAAAAAGCCCGATACGATGAACTCTTTCATCCATTTTGACTGTTGTTGTTGTTGTGACTATTTTGGAACCGAGATGCAGGGAACTTTACCTATTCCCAATACGGTAGACCGTATTTTATTTACAATTGTTTCATGGCCGTAGCTAAAACGAACGCTTTCTCGGTAGAGGTCTATCGAAGATCGCTCGAAATTATGATATTACAAATTTTGTTCACTGAAACTGAATGTTCTGCAAACTTCAAAAATCGAAAAGTTGATAGTTGATAGTTGAGAGACTTGAAACTTGGTTTAAGACTTTTTCGGCGATGGTTCCAAATCAAGTTTGTCAAAAAACATGAACGACTAATGCAACAAATCTACCTAGAAAGAATGAAACCTTTCCATCCAAGTTTGTAAAGAAGGGCGGTACGAAAATAGGAGATCTTTCATTCCACTGCAGCTTAATTCTTTGTTAAGCATTCAATATGAGAGCCAGGACGCTGTTACTTCTGTTGGTATTAAATCTTCAACCCAATCAATTTGGCCTATATATAATGCAAATATATATACATACATATATATGGATATATACGTATTATATAAAATGCATATTATAAATGCGTGATTAAAAATGTATATATATATGTATATATATATATATATATCTATATATATATATATAGATTTATATCTATTTATTTATATATATATATATATGTATATGTATTTATATATATATATATATGTATATGTATTTATATATATATATGTATATGTATTTATATATATATATGTATATGTATATATGCATATATACGTATATATTGTCAATAGGTATCTTAAAGAATTGGCAAACATTCAAAGCAGCTTACAAAAATATATATATCCCGAAATTGTCCTGATTCTCCAAAAGCGCGAACAACTGTTACGCTACGCTATTGCGAAGCCAAGTAATTAGAAACCCAACGATGAAGTCGGCATAACTACATGCAATTGTTCGCGACTCTTCAGTGAGTAAAGCTACAAGACTTATCGATTGGACCCAGGTCCACTATCGTGCAGGCATGCCCTATCTCTTTCTCTTTCCGCACTTCTTTCTAACCGCCACCGTACTGCACGCATATGGGGGACATCGCCCGAATGATCGGTCGTCTTAAGAGAAAAGGGAAAAGGAAACGTTCAATTCAACATACAATTCATTTATCATTTTTTGTTTTTTTTTTATTTTTTCGACGAAAATCCAAATGTTAATCAAAACATTATAAAGAAGTCGCTTTTAGTGAAAGCATTTGCTTCTCGAAATCCATATTGTTTTTCCAAATCTTCTTTCAACTAGCCCTGGGAAATGTTTCTTCCAAAAGCCAGCGCGACAGCCAGTTTTACAGTTTAAAAGGCATGCTTTCAGGTGCAATAGTAATCTGCCAATATCCTCATGTACATGGGATTTATTCGTACGATGCCGCTTTGATTTAATATTTTTAGTGAGAGCTTCAGTCGATTGGTGATCGAGTACTCCGCCAAATTCGACTTAAAGCCAATATTCGTTTTTCTTTTTCTTCCATTCTACAATACGGTCAATTCCATGCCTCTATGATGAATTTTGACAAATCTTTATTAAGACAAAATGAAATTAAAAGAAATATCGCAGGATATAAACTCAAAGCAAGCAAACCGAAGTGGATCACCTCGACCTCGTAGAAGTGTTATCGGTTAAAAGAAGAAAACAAAGAAACATCTTTTTCATATGAGGAGCCAACCAAAAGGCTCAACAAGATTATCAATCCAATCCTATTCTCATTCGTAACAAGAGGGAATAAACTTAATATATAGATATATATATATACATACATACATACGTTATATGTATATATATAGGTGATATATATTTATATGTTATGTATATATATATATATGCACTACACATAAATATACATTATACATATATATACGTCACTTATACACATTATATATATAGATTTTGGTGGTGGTGGATATTGACAGACACTCAAAACATTGCATTTACAAATGAAATGTAAAAACAATTATTTAAAATAGCAAAATACTACAAAACAGTATTAAAAAGAATTATTAGAAAACAAAAAAAAAACAAGAAAGAAAATGAAAATTTATTTAAAAAGAAAAAATTATATAAAACAAATGCTTATTAAAATCCATTTAAGAAGGCTTTATAAAAATTAAAAAAAAAAAAGGAAACAAAACATAAAAAATTCATAAAAAGAAAAAAAAGCTTAGAACTCAATGTAAATGTTTAACAAACTCATATAAGCAAAAGCAAAATAGAAAATTTAACAAAAAAAAAAAAAAAATGAGAATAACAAAAATATATAAAAAAGCATATACTAATAAAAATTTATTTAAAAATCAAAAAAAAAGAACCAGGAAAAACCTTATTGCATCATTAAATACGCTTAATCCCGACCTTTTCAAAACAGGTCTTTATAGGAGGAATGGTCGAAAAAGTGATCTGATCTAAACCATTTTCAATGGCTTTCGTCCTTGGCCCAAAACACGGCAGTGTGATAAATTTCTTCGAAATATCTTCAAAATTGCGGCCTATGAGTTAAAAAAAAAAATAATGTAAACGAACAGACGGACAGACAAGCTACCAAATTTCATCGAAATATTTCAAAAATCGCGGCCTGTAAGTTAAACAAAAGAATATAAAACAGACAGATGGGCAGACAAGCCTAGATAGTGATACAAAATCACTTTCTTAATCAATCGGTATAATATAATAAAAGATGAATTTATCTCAAGTCAGTGCTTCTGATTGTTGCATACATGCGAACAAACTTAATAAATTCTTATACCACAAATAGTGTAGAGTATAAAAACGAATGTTCAGATAAGTGCTGCCGGAAATTAGAAATAAATCGATGAAAATAAATTTTCTTGCAAGAACAATTGCCAGGTCAGTGTCGACAAGTAAAGGATCAGGAACAGAATAAAAGCTTCTGTATTGGCGTCGATATAAAGCAATATCGGTTCTTGTACAATGATGACGACAGGTATGTACGAGGTATGAACGTTTGTTTGATGTGTATAAATATTTTCAAATTAAGAGCAAATCAATACAAGTGTTGGGTAAAAAAACGGAATAGAAAATCGTACGTATTTATAATTCTTGAATAAAACGAAGAACAAACAAACGTCTGGCTTGTTTATTTGCCTATGCTACAAACATTTTCTCAACACAACGAAACCTTTGAGTTCGAAGCAAACAATAGTAGACATAGAAACAGAGAAGAGTTCGTTTAATACTCGCGAGTTTGAAAGCCTTTACCTGCATATGTTCGCATGTTGTAAACATTTTCTTAACAAAACGAAACCTTTGAGATCGAAGCAAAAAGTAGTAGAAAAAGAAGCAGAGAGTTCGTTCAATACCCGTTACAGATTATAAGAGTAACGAATGCAAACACAGTCATTATTCAGTCTCTTGCTTTTTCTCTAACAACATTCTTGTTCTCTTACTTTCTTTATTTCTGTGTCCGACCCTCGATTTTTTTTTTTCATCAACCGGTCACCACAATTCTAAATGCGTTAAAAAGTATTAAATTTTCAGAAATACTCAGAGAGTTCTTGACTGATGCAAAGTGCCCGCAATTTTGACTGATAAAAAGTGGCCGCAATTTTTAGAAATTCTCAGAGAGTTTTTGACTGATGCAAAATGCCCACAATTTTTAGAAATTCTCAGAGAGTTTTTGATTGATGAAAAGTGCCCGCAATTTTTTATTAAAGAAAAATGTTCAACTACTACTTAATTACTATAAAAATTGCCAGCACACTTTGCAAGCTTTTCATGCGAGAATTGCAGCATTAAATAAATCTCAGAAATAAATTGTGATATTTCTTTGATCGTATAATTTAAATTTTCCGGCCTTCGAATTTGTTCATTATGGGCTCTTTAGTGAGGAAAGTGTTAAAGAAAAAAAGCGGAAGTGCTATTTTACTTTACTTAACACTAGCTCATTACATGTGGCTGAATACCTGATTCAATTTCATTTTTGTAAAAAAAAAAAATTTTACGAAATTTCCTACAACACTTATAACTATACATTAATATATCTTAACGGTAAGTTTATTTATTGTATTTTTAATAGAAAATTTTATATTTTTATTCGCAATACTACAAAGGATTAGAAATGTGTAGTGATTTCAAGTAACCGCAAATACTCGCTTGAACAATGCGAACACTTAGATTACTTGTTCGATTTAAGTTAATTGAAAGTTAGGTAAGCTTTAGATTTTCTTAAAAGAAAAAACTTTTATTCGGAAGAATTATGGGACTAGAAACAAAAAGAGAACATATTTAACAAATTATGCAATTAGTTCTTCGGTAGTGGCTGGAACAAAACGAAAACGGTTCGTTCTCTTTACTTCTTTGATAAGCTAAACGTTATAGAAGCAATTGAATAATCTTTGTTCTGAAATATGTTCAATTCCAAGTCCCTTTTGGATGATCTGTTAAGACCTTTTCCTCTATGTTCCCAGCAATTTTTATACCCTACACCATTTCTGGTATAGGGTATGTTAAGTTTATGCGGACGTATGTAAGACCGACCGTTTATTATACCGACCGATTGAGAAACGTTTTCTAAATCTATCTAAGCCTGTGTCCGATACTCAAGTTGCTAGTCGCAATTTTTGAGATATTTTAATAAAATTTGGTACACTGACGTGTTTTGACCTAAGCACGAACGCTATTGAAAATGGTTCGGATCCATTTTTTGGGTCATTCCCCATGTAACGCTCTCATCTGAAAAGTCGTTATATGGAAAAAAAATTTCAATTTTTAAAATTTCTCGGAAAAAGAGGCTAAGCAGTAGTAATTTTAAATTCGTGGGAAAACTTTGAATCAGTTGGAGCAGTTTATTAAGCCCTTATTTTTTCGATCCTATCCTTCTCACGAAAATTGATCTTTTTTACGGCAGAAAAGCCAAAGTTTTAAATATGTGGTGATGAAAATGGATCCATAAATCAAAATTGTGTTGTGGTGTTGGGTATTTAATGGTCGACCGATCTTCGATGATGCGGCGCAAACTAAACTCTTTGTAACAAGTAGTAGAACATTGCTATCATGTAGCCTAACCAAATCCCTAGGCCTCAATAATATTGCGTCGCTGCGGTGATTGATGTGCGGAGAGGGGACGAAGGAATTGAAAAGGATGGGTGTGGTATATAGAGGTACATTGACTTAATTAATATATTTGCAAAACCCAGACCAGGGAGGAACATTCGCAGATCCTATAAAGTATATATATTCTTACTCAATTCTTAATCAATTCAATCCTTTAGGGCATGTCTGCCTTTCTGTCTCGCAGTCTTTGTGGGTTTGAGTGCTAAACTTGCTTCTAAATGCAATAATAAAGATATCAGCTTCAAATTAAACTAAGATCAGCTTTGCTTTCGAAAGGTGGCTTTTTGCCGATCACCCATAGGTTATAATTTAAGAAAACAATGGTGCATATAGAATCCTCTGTCCGAATCGAGTATACTTTTCTTACCTGTTCAAATTTTTCTTTGCTGTCAAGCTTCCACTGAGCTAGTCCGTCAGCGATTGCCATGTCCTAGTCTGTAATATCTTTTGATCGATTCAAATGCAGTCGAAAATACTTCTCATAAATATTTTTTTTTGTAATATAATTTTATTTAATATATTTATAGATTTTTTTTTTATTCTTGTGGATATTTTTTTTAATAACTTTTTTCATGGTCTGTATTCTTTATTTTCCAACAATTTTATTCATTTCTTTATATAATTTATAAATATATACTAAATATATATATATATACATATATAAATGTATATATATGTATGTACATATATAAGGAAACATTTAAACATTTTTCACAGAATAATTAAAAACATTTCACATACAAAACGTGTACTCTTTAAATATGCTTTTAAGCCATTTAGTAAAAAGAAAGTTATATAAAAAAGAAATATCTGTACTGGTCTAGAGGGGGAGAAAGAAAGAATGTGTGAGAGAGGGATAGAGAGATAGTGACCTGTCAATTGGTATTTATTACTAAAAGAATTATTCATTTATTATACACTTCCATGATTAGCTTACGAAATAAGCCTAAAAGTACTTTTATTTAGTTTTAAGGGCTTTAGGGTTTACAATTATGTAGAAAGAGAGACGAAAAGAGAAAGAGTATTTTTAGATTTTTTTATTTTTATTTACAATCTTTTCTATTCTTAGTTGTTAAATAAATAAATTTATTTTTGTGGTTTCTACGAGAAGCTTATGTATATTTTGCCTATATTAAAAAAAAAAAAAATTTAAATTAAATAAAAATAAAAAATATATAAAAATGTTTTTTTTTAATCATTTGCAAAACTTGAACTTTTTCTCTATATCTATATATCGACTACAGACAGTAAAAATATAAAATTTAAATAATTAAAAGCCTTAATATTTTAAGATTAAGATATAAGATGCAATAAAAAAATTCCTTAGTTGGTTGTTTCGGTCTCGACACTTCACTTTAACGCGTCAGCAATAACTATAATTTTTAATAATAATAATTTTATATAATAGCTCCCTTGTTGTGTTATTCTTATCGTTTCATTTTTTCTTTGCATTTATTTTTTTTCCTTTTTTTTTGTAATCCCTTAAAGCCAATATATCCTTTTCTCAGAGATATTTACAAATACAACACAATCTAATTTCATTTAACTACTAACGATTGCTTTAGATGGCGCAACAATCCAGCCACAATATCCTGTACATCGGGCCATTGACGTATCACACAAAAAATCATAAATATCGTCAAAAATGTTGTTAAAACACGTACTCTGAAAATGGAAGAAAAAATAAATAAATCTACTACTAAGAGAGGACTTGCTGATGCCTGATGTCTTCTCATCGCTTATATGCTTACCTGGTTTTCAAAAATGGCATTATAATGCCCGCTGCAGTAGCAACTAGTAGCAAGAGCACTTGCAATATGGTTAAGACCACGTTTATCAATTTTACCACTAGAGCACGGGCATTCGAATTGTCTATACCTTCGACTGTCACATATTGTTGCTGAGATAAATGTTCCATTTTGGAAATCTAAATGTATAAGAAATTAATATCAATAAAGACAGACAATTCTACGGATTGGGATAAATAAATAATAATTGTCATGATAAATGGGAAATAAGGGAAAGAACAAGATATCTCTTCTCAAGAAATTTTTCATATCGATTATGTTGCAGTTAGTGAAATGCTTGGTACTCTTAAGGATGGGAGTGCCAAAATTCATAATAAAACAACTATGCATACCATAGTAGGCTATGGCGCACTATTGAGTACCTTACATTACCAGTTCTGCATAAAACAACTTTCCAAAACAAAACCTTATGGTCGAAGTGGTCGAATCCATTTTCAACAGCGTTCATCTCTGGGCCAAAACACGTCAGCGCACCAAACTTCATCGGAATATCTCAAAAATTGCATTCTGTACGATGAACACAGAAAACAAGACGGACGTACAAGCTTAAAGCGATCCCAAAAGTAATTCTGAATCCATTAATATAACAAAAGCTGGGTCTGTTTCGAGTTCTTCTGTGTATTGCACACATCCACATAAATCTAATATGCCCTTGTGTCACTAGTTATGTAGGGTATAAATACCGCACGTGCACAAATTACGGCCAATTAGAAATAAAGCCGACACATGTTGAATGAAACTGCTTCCTTTTGCATATCGATGCCTCTGCAGACTGTGTGACTATTTCTTTATGGACTGCGTCTCCTCTTCAAACATGGTCTAAGTGATTAATGCAGAAATTTTATTGTCTTTCTAGGAAATTAGTTCAGCTTTGAATATGCAAAAATAGAGAAGTGACATAAGGACTAGGAGACTGCATAGCCTAAGCACTTTTTTCTTAACAAACCTCTTTTTGTCTTTTCCCAGTTTTCGAGGTATTTACTCTCGTTCTTTGAAAATTCTAATAAGAAAATAAAGAATCTTTCCATACAGCTTCTCTTTCGAAAACCGGAAGACCATCAATGATGAACAAAAATGTACATATAGATGTATGCACGCAGATATGTATATATGTGTATGAACATATAGTCAATCGCTCAGACAATACCTCCTATCCGTGTATCACGATGACAGCCAGAAGGAAGCAGAGAGAAAAAGAGGGAAGAGAAAGTAGCCGTAAAGTGGAAATTGTGTACCCAATCTGTAAGTGTTATGCCTTTACTAACCGAAGGCTCACTCTAGACATGGCCACAAATGGTAATAAAAGCCTGGCCTCCTGTGCTGAAGATTGGACCCGGGTATACCTACTTCATGATCGTGTTTCTAGGCTATGGGGTATGCTAGCGTCTTCGTTTTTTTTTTTAATTTTTGAGGTTATGTCGTAGTATTTGTTCTCATTTTTGCACAATTAAAACAATTTCTTTCCCTTCTTTGAAATATATCTACACATATATATTTTAGCAGGCTAGGCTAATTCATATTTTAGGGGGAATAAAATTAGTTTGGCGGAGTTCTGAAGATTGAATAATAAGAGCAGTTAGAATGTCGTGGGATTGATCTTGAGCACTTAATATATCCGATTCGGCGGGATTGAAATTTTCCACATTTTCCATCATGCTTTTGTAACATCAGCGAACTTTATTTTTTTTGAAAGACTTGACTTTGGGAACTTCATCGAAAAGTATTAAAGACGTGTTTCAGGTTTTTATAATAATTTTTTCAACTTTGTCGTTTGCCAACAAACAAATCTCGACTAAGGAATGTTTTGGGATAACATATAGTTTAATAGTTCCGAGTGCTTACCCTTGTTTGGCAATTTTCTAAAACTTCATTCACATCCTGTAAACGCTCGTCACTTTGATATTGCACTTTCTCTTCCATATCAGCGATAGCTTGTTTAAGATTTTCAATTTCGTTCTATGAATTATATTAAAAAAATTATTTGAAAATATTGAAGAGATTTCGTGCGAGTAAATTTTTATCTCGCAACTAACCTGATGCAATTCAGTCAAATCGTTAATTTGTTCTTCTAAACTTTCCGCACGATAACGTTCACTTTCAAGCGTGGCCGTTAAACTATTAAAGTCCTTTTGAGCGCTCTAAGGGAAAATAAAGTAATGATTTTTTCTTCTTAATATTCTTAAGAAAATAATAAAAATTCTATAGTTGGGCCGACCACTATTAAATACCCTACACCACTTTGCTTAATTAATAATACATCGAATATTATACATCCCTCTTATGTAAATGCATTATTTTCATGGAAGCCCTCATATTGGAAGGTACTCAAACGTTAACGTGCTCTACATTGAGAAAACTTAATTTACTTGTCAAAGCCTTTATTATGTTCGAGTTGCTTTCGTTATAATAAACCACAAATCATGCTTCGTCACCATTGACGGTCAAAGTAGTTTAGAACCCTTATATACTAAATTATTATTATGAGCGAATTTTCATCAAGAAGTATTGAAAATTAAGCCTTTTTACAATATCAAGATTCAGCCTCCGTGGGAACGGTTATATGGGTTGGCGGTTCAAAATATTGTCTCATCCAATCCAAAGTTTTCCCACCAACTTAGAATGCCAAAATACTATTGCTCAGTGAGTCCCAATAGGTTAAAAATTATAATACCTCCTCTTATAACGACTTGCCAAAATAAGTCGTTATGTGGGGACTTGTCGAAAAAGTGGACCGATCCGAAACATTTTCAACAGCGTTCGTCCTTGAATCACAGCATGTCAATGTACCAGATGTCATCAAAATATTTCGAAAATTACTATCTCTAGAATGAACGCAAACGTACATGGACAGACAAGTTTGGATTATCAATTCAGAACATGATTCTGATAATAAAAGGTGTGTCTATCTCACGTCCTTCTGGGTGTTACAATCGTCCGGACAAACTTAATATCATGTATTATAAGTAGTGTAGGGTGTAATCGTTAAACCCACAGTATCTACCTCTAAATTTTCAACACGCTCAGTTAGTTTTTTAATTTCAGCCTTACGTTCTTCCAGTTCCGTTAATAATAAATTGATATCAATATGATTAACCGAATGACTTTTCCGTGAACTAAAACAATAATAAAAAAAAAGAACAGTAATGTTAACAATAAACATAGAAAAAAAAATAAAAAGAATTAAAAAAAATACGCTTTTACAACTTACTCGGCCGGCATACTCCCGCTGGTAACGCTACTGCATTCACTACCATTTTCACTATTAAATTTTCCACTGCCAGCCCCACCTCCTCCACCGACACCACCACCGCCACCATATCCCCCCGAACCGGTTGAAGCGCTGGGTATAATATTATTTGGTGTTGACGATCCCAAAATTTCTTGCGTGGCGGGAACGTTTAAATTACTTAATTCAGATTCTAATCAGGATCAATAAAAGATTATAAGGAAACTGCTTCGATGCAACGTTTTTTAAGTCGACACTTACCCGATATTTGATTTATATTATCCATGCTACTAAATCTATTTTTTATTAAATGCGCAATTTCTTTGGGTTTCGACATAACCGAGCCGGAAAAACCGGTAATACCATCACGTATATTACCGCCTACGTTTCTAAAAATAAAAAGAGAAAAAAAAAAAAAAGAAGAATAATAAAGAAATTTTTTTTATCCTTATCTTGAAGAAAGAAAAACACATGTGGACCTGTTAACAAGCAGGAGTGGCTTTTTGGAAGTTCCCTTTAACATTTGGTGCACATCTAATCTACAACTCGGATATTGTGCGTACGAATATGTATTTTATTCAAAGTATTGTCCATCTTTGGCTACGACTCTTCCCCATCTTTCTGGCAATTTTCGAATCTGGTTTCGAAAAATATATTGTCTTTTAAGGCTATTCCCAAAATAACTGGTACTTGGGTATTGTCTTAAGAATCGAAACACTGTTAGAGCAAACAATAGGCCATCTATCAAAACCTGTAGTAATGTCCGCGGATAATAGCGGGGAGGATACGACATTCCAGGTTATAACTGCAAACATTTCCTGAGCGAGGTTTACAGGAGGTGCAGCAGAATTCCTTCATACTAAGTATGCTACTGTGATATCATGATTTCTGGTATGTTATGCCAATTGTTTAACGCAATTGCATCAATTATTGTTGGTACCGTTCCTTAACGATGACCCGCATTGAGTTGGATCAAACTTTTGGCCTGCCAAATGTCGATGTTATTGGTTTGCATAATCTCTATCATCGTTACTTAGGCTTTGGAGCCGAATCGAACTAATTCGTACTCCCAATAGATTGCAACCTTGCACTGTCATAAGTTTAGAAGGTTTCGAATTACTTCCTAAATATAATAAATGAGCCGTTTTCACAACGATGCTCAATATGCTTGCTTGCAGTCACTCAGCATAGAGGATATATTTAATTGTCTCAAAAGCTTATGAAGTCTAAAAACATGGATCGTGGATTGTGGTAAAATGTACAAGGATCGCAAGACGATTGTCTAAGTTGTTTCTAAAGGTTTTCACGCAATTCCAATAAATAACCCATAAATCAATAAATTCGAAGGACCACAGGACACCCTTCACACGAAATTTGTCAAAATTTCATGACATGCCGACCGTTAGTTTACAAATTACAGCTACTTTACTGACGCCTTCTACGCGCAGTTCGGAATGTCATGAAATTTTGACAAATTTTATTTGAAGGTTGCTACGAACTTATTGAGTGATGTGCTGTATATATACTGTATATGCCAAATGCTGCCAAAATAAAGATTGGAAGGACACAGTTTTTTACCAGACAACACTGTGATAAAATTTTAATGAATCCTTACATCCAGGACAAGACCAGTTTATCAATTGTTGCTGTTTGTCCAAAGCAAGGAAGCGCTAAATCGCTTTCAAACAAAATTTCTGAGGCAAAGTGTCAATAATATTTTTCAGCAGGAATTGAAGGACTTTTCCAACTTTTGGAAAATGCTTTCGCGGAGAAAAGGGTAGAAGACGGTTGACTAAGTTCATAGTTAATTTTATGAGCAATAAAATGCATATTTTCTTTTTTGACTTCCACAAATCCAGTATAACTGGATCCAGTAACTGAAGACATTTTCATAATACCTGGTCTACAAGTGGAGACTAATCGACCTATGCGAAACTTATAATAACAAATTTTTAAATATAAATAGTTTTTCTACACTGAAACTGTACCTTAGGCCCTGGCCTACATCACGTAACACTTCACGGGGTTGCCGATGTTGACTTTTATTTTGATATTGTTGGTTTTGTAGATCCTTAACACGCTTAGTGTAGCTGTCCAATTTCTTTTGTAACTGGGAAATTGTGTGTGCGCTTTTTTGGTTCTTTTTCTCGAAAACAGCCTAAAAGAAAAAAAAAAATGAAGATCGTTTAGCATACATGCCCAGGTATATATATATTTTATATAAAGAAGTTCACCTTAATTCGTTGTAATTGCTGCTTATCAGCACTGGCGGCCAATTTTAAATATTCATTAACATTATCTACGACATATTATAAAAATTAGGAGAAGATCGTCTTTTCTACTTTTTAAATTCTTTCACTCACCATCTCTGGCAGTTTGTTCTTTACGTATGGACTCTTTTGTACATTGAATTTTTGTATTCAAACGATCTAATGCTTGTAAACTTGATAAACGTTCGTGGCGACGATGATGCTTTTTACTATTATCACCAGCGGGATTGGTATCTAATTCATCTGAAGCAAAGGATTGATAACAGAGATCTTCGTTGCCTAAAAATAAAAAAAAAATAAAAAAAAAATCTAATCAGTTAAAAAGAAATCATTTTTTCACATAATTTCATAGAAAGCTCACCTGATAAACGTGAATCCTCTGCCATACCCGCACTACTTAAGCCCATATCCATATTTGTTAATAAATCGCTTAAGGGACCACCAACTCCAATACCACCGCTACTACTGCCACCCAGACCACCATTATTACTCATGGCACCGTAGGCTAATAGACCGCCCTGATCTGAGCCGTGAGCTCGATTGTGTGTACGATTTCGTTCACGACTGCGTCGATTTGAAGGTGATTGGCTGCGAAAACCGCGAAAAGTAGTTACGGCGGATACACCAACACCAGCTCCGCCGCCTGTTCCCGCGGTCGTACTGCCCAAACTCCCCGTCATAGTACCACTGCTGGTAGCACTACCTGAACCAATTAAGCCGGCAGAAGATGCCGTACCCGCTGTGGCTGATGTTATTGTCAAAGCTTCAGCACTCTCAATGCGTTGATCACGCTCTCTTGACACTGTATTTTTTATATTCATACGTAGTTGAAAAGTATTTTATCAAATATTTTGAAAATTCTTTTCGTTATTTCGTTCTTTCTTTTTTGTTTTCTTTAAACAGCGTTTAAAACTTTAATGTATTTATTTATAGCCAATGAGAGTGAGAGACAGGAAAGAGACGCATAGCGCACACAATAACATGTATTTTCAATGCAAGTGTAGAAGCGCAATTTTTACTATAACACACTTTTAGGCTTGCCGTTATTCTTAAGTATATTAAATGATCACGAGTACATTTATGTAGATGGTGGTGGGTGACAGAGAAGCGAAAAATCTATGTGAAACGAAAACTGTGCGTAAGAAAACAATAACAATAACAATACAATAATATAAACAAAAATGTGTATGTGTGAGTATGCTGCTTATAAGTAACAGAATGGCTTGAGATAGACCCGATCGATTCAGCATCACTTTCGCTCGAACTAAGCTTGTCTGTCCGTCTATACGTCTTATTTTCTTGTGTTCGGCCTAACGACCGATTCTTGAGATATGTGGATGCAATTTGGTATACACGCAAGGACGAGTGCTATTGAAAATGGTTTGTTTTTTTTACACCCTACCTTACTTTTGGTACAAAGGTGATGTATATTAAATATATGCGGTTGCATGAACCCTCATAATGACTTGTGATAAGCTCACTTTTTATTATACCGATCGATTCAGCATCATTTTCTCTCCACCTATGCTTGTCTGTCCGCCTGACTGTCTTGTTTTTTTGTGTTCATCTTACAACCCGCAATTCTTGAGACATTTGGTACACAGACAAGAACGAACGCTATTGCAAATGGTTCGCGTCGGACTATTTTTTCGACCACTTTCCGTAACCCCATACTTTAAGAAGTCGCTATGTGAATAATTGTGGGTTGGTGCAGGGTATTTAATAATTGTTTTTTGTTTCAAATTTTGTTTTGAAACATAATGACAACCGATAAATAAATAAATCAGTGCAGGCAGTTTCCCGCCTTTCGTGAAATGAAATAACAAAAAATCGAAACCTTTCATTCGAGAACACTAAAGCACTAAATATACCTTAATTACGATTGTGTTAAGGGCAATTGATAAAGGCAACCGGACTTATACCTCCCACTTTGCAGCCACGTAATATCGCTTTTTTCCTCTACTTCTTTTTTCCTAATCATCATCGCGTCTATATAAGTTTTTTTTACATCTCCTGCCTGACTGGTCATACATATACTATGAACGAGAAATAAAATGGATTTGTTCATAAAATGAAAAATCTTTATCTATATATTCCCTCTTCTTATTCATCGTTCGAAACATACGCTTATGCCGCCGTGTTTTTCCAAACCTCGTAACAGTCAACGATGTTTTTTGTCGGGATGGCCTTATATTCATCCACGGATTCGGCCTTGATCTCTTCATTCGAATCAAAATGATGTCGCTGACGCAGTCTTTTGAGTTTTTTGAATACTCAGAAGACGTGCAGTCCTGAATCGGGCGAATGTGGGGATTGTAGAATGATATAGTTCGAGTTTTTGTCTAAATTTTCTCAAATTTTTTTTCAACATAACCTTATCACCGAAAGCCTTTTACAATATCCCTAACGCTTCCCAGCCAGAATGCTCATTCCTCAAATATTCCGCGAAATTTAATGCAAATTCTCTGCTCGACATAATCAATTACTTTGCACGCCGCGTGTTGCCGAAGTTTATAACCGAATCTCGAAAGAAATTGGGAAGAGAAGAGAAGAGAAGAGAAGCGAAGCGAAGCGAAGCGAAGAGAAGAGAAGAGAAGAGAAGAGAAGAGAAGAGAAGAGAAGAGAAGA
>KK502841.1:93590-107702 GCA_000688735.1 Glossina austeni
ATTACACCGTCAGGCATTTATAAAATCAGGTTTCCTTTTTTTTTTTTTTTTTTCTTTTTTTTTTTTTTTTTTTTTTTTAAGAACCACCACCATATATAGATCTATATAGGTTTTAATTATTAATTTTAGAATTTTCTTAGCAATCATTGTGAAGTAAAACTTCTTTCTCGCTGTCCATATATTTGTATTAATATTGCAAACGTGTTCTTAATCTCAAATATCTTTATGACAAATATTACCTAACACTATAAGAAAAGTAGTAAAAAAACTATAGTGAACCACACGTCACCATTAAATACCCTACGCCACTTTACATATAATATCATACAATTTTTAATATAAAATGTAACATAAAACGATACATAGGAAGCGTTCGAAACATTTTTAGTCATGTGACCTTGAGCCAAAAGCCCAAAAACCTTGATCGGTGTACAATATTTCATTAGAATATCTCAAAAATTATCGCCTGTGGGTTGAACAAAAGAAGACGGACGGACAAGCTGGATTTATGTGAAGTCGCTGCGGGTGTGCCATACATTAACACAAGAATGCATGGGCAGGCAACGGACGGGCAGATGGCCAGACAAGTTCAAAGGCTAAAAGGATAGGAGATCGAGATCTCAACTCTGGTGTTGGTTACTTCAATCGGAAATAAGCGTTGCGTTCATTGGCGGCCCTATAACGTCTATTCGTTTAATTAATGGCTATTGCAATAGATGACTGTTTGTCTGTTTGAATAGTGTTTTCATTCTTATGAATATATTCGAGAAAATGGTGCCACAAGAGGGCAGTGAATCATGGCAAAAAATGCATCTTCTGTCAGAAAGACGAAGAAAATGTGTACTAAACGATGTGGAAAAACTCTTTACCTAAAACATATTTTACTATTCCACTGGTATAAGCACTTTTTCTTTTTTCATAAAAGAAACAGTCATGAGTCATGATCGTACACCTGATAAATAGGTTTAGTTGAATGTATGCCAATAGTTTTGGTAGAACATGAGAGAAGTCAAGTGAGAAATATGCAGAATTATACTGCGAACGACTTGGAACTTTTTGAGTTTAGTTAGTGGGGAAAATTTTTGATAAAAATTTTTCTGAAATTTGGAAGTTTATTATGATCAGTTCAAAAAAGAAAATAAATATCAAGCTTCCACAAAAATAGTTAGCCATAGCACTAGGGTAAATGCAAGCGTGGACTTAAACGCCCCGGGATCTCGATATGGAGTAAAGACGATAGCTGCGGATTATGGATTTACAGTAACGAACGTATATCTACAATTGCCGGTAACGTATGCACTTTTTTCGATATCGTATCGTATAAGAAATATTTCGATCGTAAAATTGCTGTCGAGTAATATATTCGAACTACGATCGGGTTTACTCAGTATCGAAAACCATAAAGCGGCCCATGACTATGATCAGCCCATTGAGAATAGAGAATGAAACCTGAAATGGAGTGGAACAACTTCGAAGGCAGAGCCCGTCGAAGTCCCGTACATGTGAAACAAAAAAAAAAAAAATCCATTTTAAAGAATCCACAAAGCTTCCACAATATTCGACTCTCAACTCATTTCTCTTAAGATTAGTGGGAGAAGAAATCATTTTCGCCAGAAGATTTCATGGAAGGCACTTTTAAAGAATACTTAGGAATACTATTACTACCACTGCTACTACAGCTACTGCTTACATAAAGCAATATTACTGCACTTAATTGTGCTTAGATTAAAGTAAAGAGATTCGCAGACAGCATAAAATGATATCACGGCGAATTGAAGAGCATTGCATGCATTGTGAGCGAAAGAATGTCAAGAGCTTATGTTGCTGAACTAAACACTGATAAAAATTTTTTTCGAGCAGAGCAGAACATTTTGAAGAAGAGAAGAGATTTTTTCGAAACTTTTAAAAAAAGGCCAACGATTACCCCATCGGCCGCCATCGTTAACCACACACTCAGCCTCTGAACTGCATCAATTTGGAATGCATTTGGAATCTCGTCATCATGGCGGAGCACACCTCAAATCATCTGGACGTGATAATGAAATTAGGTTATAAATCTGATTTAGGTTTGTGCAGAGGACTGTAAATGTATTAAAATATTCATTGATTAGTTCTTAGAACTCTAAGCTTGCACTTGGTGCTTGAAGTACTATTTAGCACAAGAGAAACCTTGAATAATAATTGAACTGTTTTACGCTTCTTTGCATAATAACACAAATATAGTTTACGTGTTTAAATATTGTTTCGCATTTTGTTTAATAATGCAAACGTGGAAAATATTAAATTTAATAGAATTTTACGAGAAAAAATATTCCATTGCACAACAATAAGTCTAAAAATATAAAAATAATTGTTTATATTTTTCAAAGCTCTACTCGAAGACCAGTCATATATTAGATAGAACTTTGTACTCTTAACTACGAAAGCAAAATTCCACACAAGCTGAGGTGAAGTATATAAACACTTCACATGTGTACGCCTCATTTATGTGGGTGCCCACACTGTCATTTACTTTTTAAAACGCTCCAGAAGAAAGAAATCAAGACAGAGACTAGAAACTTAAAGTATCTTAAAGGCCTGTAGATGTCTGCAGATGTTTTGCGTGGATTCTTGTTAAACCCCTCCTGTACCCTCTGACAAAAGGGACAGGGAAAATTTGTCGCTGAATTTTCCCGGCAAGTATGATTAGCCAGTAAAGACAAAATCAAAGCAAAATCTTCTCTTTTCTTTTCTATGGGTCCTCGTCCACTCAGTTACTGAGCCTTCACTCTCATCAATATTCTTTTTGCGATTTGATCTGCAGTGAAATTAAGGAAAAAGCCTTTACCAACAGTCATGCTGAAGAAGAAAACCCCGCTCTGAAGAACTACGTCCGTAATGGATTAGAGAGTTGTAAAATTACAATGCGAAGCATTATTAGGAAAAAATCTGATTCGTAACATTCCCGATTACCACCTATAGCACGGCTAGGAACAACAAATTAGTTTAGAACATTTCTAGATCCACCGCGACATTTTCTGATAGTCCCCTTCAAACATTTAATTAACATCGGAGATCTCTTAGAGGACTTCCGCGAACCCTATATTAATCATATTCTTTCTAACTTCGGTGGCAACTATAGCTTGAACTTAATGTCAATTGCTTGACATGGCGAGCGACCTAAGCCGCTTATCGTTTTTTTTTTTATTTTGTGATCATTCCCTTCAAACATTTAAAAATCAGAGATCTCTTAAAGGGCTTTCGCATATTCCTCCTAATTTCGGTGGCAACTGTATCTTGAACTTAAGTCAATTGCTTGACATCGCGAGCGACCTAAGCCGCTTATCGTTTTTTTCTTTATGTTGTGATCGTCCCCTTCAAACATTTAAAAATCGGAGATCTTTTAAAGGGCTTTCGCATATTCATCATAATTTCGGTGGCAACTGTACCTTGAACTTAAGTCAATTGCTTGACGTCGCGTGCGTCCTAAGCCGCTTATTATTTTTTTCTTTATTTTGTGATCGTCCCCTTCAAACATTTAAAAATCGAAGATCTCTTTAAGGGCTTTCGCGAAATCATCATTAATCATATTCCTCCTAATTTCGGTGGCAACTGTACCTTGAACTTAGGCCAGTTGCTTGATATATATAACGCATCATCTATATATACTTGCTTTTAATTAGAAAAATGGTAATCGCAAATTCGACCTAAACCGCTTATCGTGTGTTTTTTTTTATATGCTATTGAGTTGCGTGTTTATTTTACAAAATTTTTGAGTTTTAAATTTTCAATAATAATCGTAATAATAACAACAATAACAATAATTACGTTCTCTTATATATGCCTATGGTGTACACGTATCGGGAAAGTAAATAATTAAATGAATATTTATAGATCGTTAGATCTGAATAAGCAAAAAAGAAAAAATGAAAAAAAAAATAAATAAATAATAATAATAATCTAAGAAAATTACAAATGCAATATCTTCGAATTTCAAAGCATAAATATTTACGATTACTTTGTCATTACACAGAGTTTCAAGTTTGGTTTCAAGTTTACTTCCATAGTAATAATTATTTATTTTTATGTCCATCATTAAAATGTGAAAGTGTACTATTACGTTTAAAACATTTAACGATAAATGTCAAAGATTAGGTAGATATTTTCATTTTTTATTTGCCTTCATACAAGAAATTATTTGTATATATATATACATATATATAGAGTCCACTTATAAAACGATCGATCATTTAGGGTTCGCTGATATAACTGTACATATTCTCTCCCTATCTTTTCATGTCTTTTCATGGCTTTTATTCTGCTTTCTATGGCACTCCCTTTCGTTCGCTCATTACTTTTATTCTGCTTTCTATCGCTCTCCCTTTGGTTCGTCTATAACTTTTATTGTGCTTACTATCGGTCTTCTTTTGTTTCATCTATAACTTTCATTTTCCTTTCTACCGCTCTCCCTTTCGTTCGCTCGTAACTTTTATTCTGCTTTCTATCGTTCTCCCTTTCGTTCGCTCATAACTTTTATTCTGCTTCCTTTCCTTCGCTCATAACTTTCTTTCTGCTTTCTATCGCTCTCCGTTTCGTTCGCTCATAACCTTTATTCTGCTTTCTATCGCTGTCCCTTTCGTTTGCCTATAGCTTTTATTCTGCTTTCTATCGTTCTCCGTCTCGTTCGCTCATAACTTTTATTCTGCTTCCTTTCGTTCGCTCATAACTTTTATTCTGCTTTCTCCCTCTTGTTCGCTCATAACTTTCTTTCTGCTTTCTATCGTTCTCCCTTTCGTTCGCTCATAACCTTTATTCTGCTTTCTATCGCTGTCCCTTTTGTTTGCCTATGGCTTTTTTTATTCTGCTTTCTATCGCTCTCCGTCTCCTCCGCTCATAACTTCTATTCTGCTTCCTTTCGTTCGCTCATAACTTTTATTCTGCTTCCTTTCGTTCGCTCATAACTTTTATTCCGTTTTCTATCGCTTTCCCTTTCGTTCGATCATAACTTTTATCCTACTTTCATTCGACTTGATTTTAGCTTGCTTTCTTTTTGAGGTTATGCAGTGACTTTTTTCTCTTCATTTCAAATTTTTCTCACTTTTGTTCTACTTTCCTTTGGCTTTAACTGCGCTCGCTCCATCTGAGATTAAATCATGACTTTTTTGCCCAAGCTTTCACTTGCGTCTTTTCACGGGATATAATGACTTTTATTTTCTTCTCTTTTCACTTCAATTCCTTTGGAGTTATACCAGAACTTTTGTTGTTCTTTTCCGGTTATGTGTGACTTTTGTTCCGACTTCTGCGGCTCTCACTTTCGCTTTTCCGGTTATGTGTGACTTTTGGTCAGACTTCTGCCATTCTCACCGTCGACCTTTGCTCTACTCTCTTTTGTTCTCACTTGCTTTCTCTTCTTTTTGAGTTTTTGTCGTTAGGTTCTACTTTCTTTCGATTTCACTTGCGTTCACATTTTTTAACGTAAAGCTACAATTTTTATTCCGCTTTTTAGATTATATCATGACTTTTGCCTCCATTGCGCCCAAGTTTTCGCTCTTTTTCAAGTTACGTCATAAGTTTTGTTCTGTTTTCTTTTCACCTCACTTTTGTTAGCTTCTTTTGCAGTTAAGCCAAAGCTTTGGATTATTTTTTAGGTTATGTCATGGCTTATGTTCCAACTTTTTCGCTCTCACCATCGCTCACTTATTTTGAGGTTATGGCATGAGTTGTATTTTGCTTTCTTTTGACTTCACTTTCGTTTCCTTGCTTTAAGGTTAAATCAGAATTTTTCAACTGCTTTTCAGGTCATGTGTGAACTTTTGTTTCGACTTCTTTCGTTCTCACCATCTCTCACTTATTTATTACTTATGCTTTCTTTTCACTTCACTTTCGTTTGCTTGCTTTGAAGATAAACCAGAACTTTTCTACTACTTTTCAAGTTATGTCAGTACATTTCGGGGTTCTATCGGTCGTTTATTTCGAGGTTATGACATGACTTTTATTTTTTTTTTCCTTTCATATCACTTGCTTGCATTTTTTGCCACACACATGCTTTCCGTTAACGTACGCTCAGTCGACCGAGTGGTGGCACATCTGCTAGGTTGTGGTCGACAACTTTTCCATCTCTTTCCCTTTTCTCACCTCCCTTCGGTCGTCATCGTGTTACACATATGGGATACATAAACTGATTGATTTGACTTGAATGCGTTCTTCTTGTATGTTGCCGGCCGCACTTAGCGTACTCATCAGACACAATGATCTGATTGTTCAGATCGATGCAACATGGCTTTGCCGACACGCAGTTTCGAAATGCTGACGAAATGCGAGAATCGGTCGATGATTGGACCGCGCTTAAACCAATATCGTTTTTTCTACCTGATAACGCCGTGTTGCCAGAAAGATGGGAGAAGGTTGTAGAAAATTATAGAAAATTCTTTGATTACTTTTGTCCATAAATGATTTTTTCAAGACAAAAACTGATCAAAATACATGCGCGCACCTAATATAATAGAGATAAACGTAACAATTTTCACGTATCGGTGATCAGTCTACAAAAATGGGAAAAAATCGACCAAGCTTGTTTAATAGTATAGAGTGTTGAAATTTAATTTTTATTCTTAGAGCTTTTTTAAGGTAAAAGTGTCGAGTGTAAGAGATTCGACCGGAGGCGAATACAATTTTCTTGCATGTTTTATTTTTTTTCTCAACAGTCAGTTAACAAACTTCAAAAATTGACACTAAATTATTACTCAACTAATTGTTTAACACCAGGCAAAAGCAATAAGCACACAAATAGGTTACTTATTAGGGTCAATTATTATATATAAGTAAATCTGACAACGAAATATTTTTTTTTCTTTATTTCTTTTTGTTTCTTGTGTTTTTTCTGTTTTTTTTTTTGTCGTAAATAATCAAAATTTCCCAAATTATAAATCATAACTCAATGGTTCGTTTAATTACTTAAAGATGGCGTATTTAAGGTGGCCATCTCTTGGCAAAAAAACAAAAACATAAGAAGTTGTAAAAGTTAACCAAAGTGGTGACCATACTTTTGCGTAGGAGATACGAAGTCATATATAAAGTGGTAAACATTCTCAACGTGAAAATTATGCTGAAGTTGGTGGTAACTGTACTTGAAATATAGCCTTGAAATACTTTCGGCTGGGCACGAATTAAGAAGACCTTGATATTTAATTTTATTTTTGTAACGGCAGCTTCCGACTGTAACTGACTATGTGATCGCTTGCATAAATTACCTAGGGTTACGAGAAATTACCTAAGTCTCAAGCTGGTCGTAAAAGTTTACTTCTGACGTTGATGGGTAGTTAACGAAATTTCGAATGTTACGTTAACACTGGGAGGTTCTTCCTCTGCTACGTTCTTAATAGTACATTAAAAAGTGGAAAGAAGACAGAACAAGTGTTATGGCATAACCTGAACCGAAGCGAATGAAAAGGAAAACGAAAGAGGGCAGAAAAAAAGTTACGACATAACCTCGAAAAAAGCAAACGATCTCGAAAAAAAGTAAAAAGTACTTCAAAAAAAAAAAAAAAAAGCGAAAGCAAGAGGCGTCAGCTTTCTGCGCAATTCAAAATCCGAAATTAAGAAGAACAAGAGTCATGGCATAATCTGAAAAGAAGTGAACGAAGATGAAAACAAAAGAGAGCAGAACAACAATATTCCGACATAACCTCACAAAAGTAGAACGGAAGTGAAATCGCAGGAGAATAGAACCAAACGTAAAGGAACGTATTATACAAACTTTTTGCTCTCTACGGATCTTGAAATTCTCTCGATCAGCCTGTTAAGAAGCCATGCACACCCGTCTTGCTTTATTAACGGAATCCAATTTGTTAGTTAAACTGGAAGACTTGTTATCAAATAGTAACCGTAGATCGAGAAACGTCTCTACGTTCTGCAGTTTATACGACGACGACGGCTGAAGTATTGCGTAGTGACTAAGCCCTTCTTAGATGTGATACGTTTTTTGCGCTGGTTTTGACTCCTTTACTTTATTTCCAATGCCAGCCTGCAGGAAAATGTTTAGCAAAAACATTACACCGACGAATGGGCGTAGACTCCCTCAGAATCGTTTGCTAATCACGAATATAATAAATAAATATAGAGTTCATGGAGTGTCTGAAGCTTTCCCCTGGTTCCTGCAAACGGTTGATTAAAATGACTGTACACCTAACCATTCAACGCATATGCGATAATATTTTAACGAACCGGTAAAAGACTTGTGAAAGCTTTGTAATGATTGCAGTTCCCTTATATTTCTTTTTTATTTTCTTTTTTATTTTGTTATTTTTGTTTTATTTCGTTTTTGGCAAAGTATTTAATAATATTTTGTTTTTTTTTTCTTTTGCTATTTTAATGAGACTCGTAACAATATGAATTTTAATTAATAACCAAAAGTGAAATATGCTTAAGTTAAAGGCGTAAAAATAAATTTGAATTTAACTCACAAGGCATTCAACGTCTTAAAAGAGTTTTGTAACGACCTTAACAAAGCTCTCTTAAATAGTGAGTGAGTGTTGTTAAGCTACGGTTGGATTTGAAAGTCCAATCCCTCCCTTCGTTAGAAGGTTTAATGTAGGAAAAGTGAATTGCTTTCAATAAATGCTTCCATCATCGTGAACTAGTGTTAGCGTTCACTTAAAGAGCTTTTAGCGTTCACAGTAGAAAATTCCATCTCTTTTCAATAGTCAATAGAAAGGAAAACGCAGAGGAGGATGAGGAGAAGGAGGTGATATATTTTCAGATCGAAATCGTGAGCATGGCTGATTATCAACAAGTGCAGGCAAGACGCCTGGAATTTTCACAAGTTATGTTAAATCGTCTTTTTATTCCCTGCCACGCTTGCAGCATTCAAAAAGGAAGCATCAGAGATCCTATAAAATATATCTATTTATATCATTATATAGATATATACATGTTCCGTCCATCTGTCCATCTGCCTATCCATATCATGCCTGTAGCTGCAAAAATTAAGGTATTAGCTACACTGTTGGTAGCGGAAGGCGTTGCCATTTGCTGCAGCGTAATGAGTATAGTAGGCGTTATGCTTTTATCGATTCATCGCCCACTACATGGTACGACCAAGTATTCAATAATCGTCTTCCCTTTTTTTATTATTCGTTACTGAGATAGTCTTCCTTATTAATGAATAATCTTCAGAGATCTCTACTGGGGCGCTCTTTCTTCCTTCCAAGTCAACCAAGCCATCAACCGTCATGCAGAATTCTTTCTACTTTACTCATAAAAAAAATTGATCAATAACTTATTATTATTTAAGAATAATAAGGAAGTCCTTAAGCTTCGTAAATACTCTTTCCACTTGTCTTTAGGGTTTCACGATTCCATGCTTTTATAAGCTCAGCATAGAGCAGGAAAAAAAGCTGAAAAAACACAAAGACACAAGGAGATGAAGTAGTTCCACCTTTCATTAGACGGATTCAATCAGAAAGTGATTCTGACTAAACTTGTCTCTCCATCTGTCCGTTCTATTTCCTTGTGTTCAGCCTGAAGGCTGCAAATTTATTTAGAAGCACTTTTTGCATCGATTTAAGGTTATTTGTCCGTCTCTCCGTCCGCTTGTCTTGTGCTGTTGTGTTCAGTTTAAAGACTGCAAATTTTTGAGATATTTTGATGGACTTTGGTACATAAACATGTTTTGGCTCAAGGGCAAATCCTGTTGACAATGCTTCGGATCGAAACATTTTTTCGACCACTTCCCACTTGAAAAGTCATTACAAGAAGAACTTTAAGGTAGTGTAAGGTATTTAATCGTGGACCTTGTCCCGCTATAATCGTTTTACTTGTTTTTTATCAAGAAAGTTACACCAAGCTTAGCTTTACTTCCACCGTGAGCAACAAATAATAATTACCTTATATTGAACTTTGATATTATCGCGGAAGTTAAAAGCCAACTATCAGGTTGACTTGTATGTGCATATTCCTCCGGCTTCTATTAACTATTCTATTCATCTTAAATATCATGATTTGACATTTTTTAATTATCATTTGTTGTTAATGTTTTCCTTTTCCATAACAATTGCTTTAATGCATCCATTGATGTAGATTACGTCTCCCTATCGCTCTATCTCTTACGGTACACGTTAATTTTATGCTTAGATTGATCTTTTGTTATACAATATACTGCACTGCTTATTCGTATGCAATACACGCCGCTAAGTAAATATTTCTAGTTTAGGTGCATGCATCATCGTCTTTGAAACTTACAATGAAAACAAAAACAAAAACAAAAAAAAACGAAAACGAAAATTATTTCTGCTTTGGGGGGCTCTTTCATCTTTGCTGCTCCACATCTTCAGTCAATGCATTAAAATTTGAAAATGCTTTGGTAAATATGGGCGTATCAGTCAGTTACTTTTCAAAAACATTTACTTGAGTTTCAAAACTTGTCCGCTGTATGCAGTGGTGTTGTGCTAATTTTTTTTTACCGGAACGCAAATTTTTTTTTTTGCCGGAACGCGTATATATAATTATATAGACAGGGCCGATCCTGGGTAGGCGGCCGCTCTGTGCGGTCTCATGTCCCAAATTTGACGACGGGGGTGAGATTTCCCCCAATTGGGTATGGCAATAAACTATACTAGGGATGAGTAACGTACGGTCCGCTTGCATTAAAATTTAGTTCCGGAACGCGTTCCTGTCCAAAAAGGAAGTACCGGAACGATGTTCCGGAGCATTCCGGCTCGACAACACCACTGGCTGTATGTCCTTTATCGTCTATCTGATCTGTGATAGGTTGTGGAATTTTGGGAAGACTTTTTCTACTTTTTTCAAACTTGTTCTATAATCTTTCATATTACAGATGCCGAACTTTAGCTTTTCAGGCGAATGACAAGCAAATAGATTACATGATGAGCGAGTTCAAACCGATGTTAGAACCTCAAGCCGGTCAAGAATAGAAAATTGATGGGATCTCTACTACTGCTATTCCTGCATATTGCATAGGAAAATCCAATCCTCTACATATCTAATCTCCTTTGTTTCTTATAAAAATATATACAAAAAAAAAGATGTCCAACTATGCCCCAGTCTTTTATACACTGCCGCCTTCACCTTAAAAGAAAGCTCAAAAGCATCATCAAAAGTCATCTAACATCCAGAACCGCTTCACTTGGTACGGTTGTTCATGTAACGACTTTTCAAAATAAAGTGTTACATGAGAGTTGGGCCAAAAAGTGTTCCGATGGAAAGCACGTTTAACAACGTGTGTCCTTGGTCCAAAACAAGTCGATATGTCGAATTTCATCAAGATACCTCAAGATTGCAACCTGTGCATTGAATACACAAAAAATCGGACGGACGGACAGACAAGCTTGATTCCGAAAGTTATTCTAAACGGATCAGTATAATCAAAAAGAAGTCCTTCTTAAATCGTTTTGCATCCGCGCAAACATTATTATACAGGAAGAAAAAGAAAAATCAAGTTTCGATATTTTATAACATTGATCAGATTTTTCCAATTTTTATACAGATAATATAGAATTCTCATATAACAATTTTTGCCTTTATATCCACTTTAGTTTACATCTAATAAGCAAAGAAGCAGACTTTTTTTCTTTTGAAATATTGCCATTTATGTTGCACTCCAGACGTGCCCTTCAACCGATAAGAGCCATTTTCAATACCAACCTTCCTGAAAGAACTTTCAATGTTTCTGTCAAATTTAAAGCCGGTAGCCTTATTTTTGTGGCCAGACGACAGGCAGATGGATGGACTTGCTTAAATCGATACAGAATTTGGTGCCTCGATCAAGAATATATACATATACATATACACTACAGGATGTCTGAGCAAAAACCAACTTTTTCTTTCCTTTTGAAAAACAGAGGTATCCCCACTTTACAAAGTATCATAGGCGTGAACTTCAACCGATTTGGCTTAATTTCAATAGCAACTCGTGTGCTACTACTTCCAGTCAAATTTAAGATCGATAGTTTCATGTTTTGCGGCCAGAAGAAAGCTTGCAACGGACATTGCGCCGACGGACATACTTAAATCGAGTCCAAATTTGATGCTAATCAAGAATATATATATACATTGTGGGATCACTGAAGCTTCCTTCTGAGTGATACAAATGTTTGGACACAATGAATTTACCTCTCATCCTTCGATGATGGTTATAAAAATGCGTTTTAAATTTTTTGCACTTGCTGGCGCGACCGCAGCATGTTGCAGTTCATAAGTACAATCGTACAATTGTCGACGTATGTGTAGGCGAACAATCGATATCAAAACTATTATATTTTAGAACCTACGTTTACAAATACGCTTATATTTCCCGGTTTACATTCTAATGTATCAAATCTTTTAAATATTTAATAATCTTTAACGAGCACACTAACAAACATCCATATGCCTAATTTCACTATAACCTACTTTACATACATACACAGGCGTTCCTCGCATAACACTGTTTCGATACAAAGCAGTAGAACATTTCCGATTATTATAATATGGTTGCGGTAAAACACGGTTCCTCTGGATTTTTCTACCACATACCGCTTGTAGTACGAGATATATTAAGTGGGTGCGGATGTATGCGATATCTAGAAGGAGTTGAGATAGACGTGCCTTTTATTGTAGCGCTTGATTTAAAATCACTTTTTGAAAGTTATATGTCCCTCCGTCCGCCTGATTTTTTTTGGGGAGGGGCGGGTGTGGTGGGCAAATTTTGAGATATTTTAATGAAACTTGATACACCCGCTGGTTTGGGTCCAAAGACAACGCCTATTGAAAATGGTTCGGATCGGGCACTGCTTTTTCGACCACTTTCCATATAAGACTTTATTTTGAAGAATCGTTATATGAGCCCTTGTATTGAGCGAAGTGGGGTACGGCACTTCATGACTTCATGGTGTCCCGCTATAATATTTTTACTGGCTCATTTAGTTCCTATAAAGTTGGAACGAAATTTAAGCTTTCATAATACTTTACACTTTAAGACATGGTTTCGATATAACACGGTATACATTGCGTTGATTTATATTATTTCAAAGACATAACATAACATAAAACAGGTTTCGACACCACGTGGTACACCTTGCCTTGATCCAAGTTTAAATTATATTTTTCTATATCACATCTTGGCATAAATGCACAAAAGTGTCGCATAACACGGTGTCGATAGAGAGCGTTACGACTTAACCCTGTTATACGAGGGGAGCCTGCATGTCTCTTTATATATAAATATATATATATATCGCGGTTTTCCATACGTACCCAAGCGTACAAAATACAATGTAAAACGGTATGTATGTATGTATGTACCTATGTATGTATATATGTATGTATGTGCATATGTATGTATGTATGTGCATATGTATGTGTGTATGTATATATGTATGTATGTAGGTATATGTGTATGTATGTAAGTTTGTATGGTATACTTGTTTGTAGGTTTGCTTGTACTTTGTACTTTGTTCGTTATATAGAATAACTTTTAAGTACTTTTGAGTTTGATTATGATAATTATAGTTGCAGTTTAATAATGTTCTTCATATACATTTTATAATATTATCGGGTTTTGTGTGTGCGCTTGGAAATCGTGACACTTGCGGTCAAAGAAAACTTAAAAGAAAAAAAGAAAAAAAAGGCAAAGATTTTTATCGATTTATGATTAATTGTTCTCTTAAGAAAATTCTTAGAAATTTATATTATGGAATGACATTTTGCGATTTAAGAATTATATATATAAGAATATACTCTTTTACGATAAGATAATAAAATTTCACTTTTATTTTTTATAAATAAATATTTTCACTTATCTTTCGTTATTCAGAAATATAAAATTACCTTAAATTACAAGTTTGTTAACCTTTTTAATCAATAAACTATATCTCTCGGTCCTTTTTTGTCTCTCTCGAATCGAATCCCAGAGTTATCAAGACATTCAAATATGTAGATAACTTCGGTCGAATGAATAGATTCGCGTCCATGAAGGTAGCATTGCATGATTTCACTATAAAATCTGATGCATACCCTAAGGCAGTGGTTTCCAACCTGTGGGGCATGTTGCAAGGGGGGCATGTAGCTGTTTCCAAAATATCATTTTCAAATACAAACCAAAAAAGTCAAATAGGTGTCAAAAAAATGAATCAGCAG
>KK502841.1:108089-145317 GCA_000688735.1 Glossina austeni
TAAATTAACGGGACGCAACAATTTGTTTTTTAAAGGGGGGCGCATTAATTTTTTTTTTAAAAAGGGGGCGCCGGTACAAAAAGGTTGAAAACCACTGCCCTAAGGCCTAATATTGAAAGCTTTTATGCCAAAGCTTGCATATGAAAGCTTACTGGCAAAAGCATTCATTTAATAGCAACAGTTCCAAGATCCGAGAAATCTGACATTATTAACCACAAACATGGAAAAAATTATTTGTGACCACGAAGACTGAGCATTTATTAAAGTGATAGTTGTTTTTTGGCTCCCTTCGTCGCTTTTGCTATATGCTGATATCCGCAGTCCGAAGCTTTCTGAAAATACACATCTTGCCATTGTCATCCGAGTAAGAAGTAAATGTCCCCCGTTCGTGCGACACGATGCCCGTCAGAAAGAAATGAAGTGAGGAAAGGGAAAGAAACAGGGACGCAATGGCCACAGCCTAGTAGTTGTATGACCAGTCGCCTTTATTGATTGAGCCCTTGCTGTGGCTACCGCTGTAGCTATCCACCTTGAGTTGTAACCCCACAAACACTGACTAACTGAGTCACTCATGCGAATTATCACATGAATAATGCGAGCTTTCTTTTTCTACTTTTCTAATTCCTACGAAATCTTTCTTTCCACATGAACTCTCAAAAAGCCTCCCTTCAAAATTCTTTGCTTTCAACTTCTAGTAGAACATATATATGTCAGGAATGGGCAAAAGTTAGATAAACAAAAATCCAAGTCCATTGCTTACGACAACAAAAGTTCTACGTTCTGTGGAGGTAGACCTTTTTTTTTTTTTGTAGGAGCTGCAGATGTCTTCCTCTGCTATATATTTTTCGTTACAAATAATAAAGAACTAAATTTTCATACTCTATAATATTGGATAGGCGTGGTCGATTTTTTCTATTTCTAGAATAAAATTTATATAGCGCAAGTGTTGTCCTTTATGAATTGTAAGCAAAGCACACAGTAAGGAGAGTAAGCACACGATTTCTGTTACGTGTGGACTTATTGTAGGCGTGTTCTGCAAAAAGTTTGAGTCCTTTTCAAATTTTCTTGCAAGCGCTTGTAAGCGATATTTTAATTTTTGCGAAAGGGAGAATGTTTACCACAATTGTTACACACACAGTTGCGGAAACGGACAGATGGATAGATGAATCGTCCGACATACTTAGGATACTCCGACATTGAAACTGGCCAAAAACTTTTTGAACCTTCCCTCTGTGCGTTATTAGAGGTTTGAAAAAACAGATAACTGTGACACACTTTACAATTAGGTAGGCATGGTTGATTTTTTCCACTTGTTGTAGAAATCCTACAGCACCGCTCATAGAATATACGGTCAAATTTTGACATCAGATTTGTCTGCTATAATTTAAGAGCATTGCGCAAAGCCAACTGTTTTCCTTTTGATAAACAGAGTTGACTTCACTTTCCATACTAGCACAGGCGTGTCCTTCAACCGATTTGGTTTATTTTCAAAACCAACTTGTGTGTAACAGCTTCCAACGTCTCTGTCAAATTTAAAATCTGTAGTTTCATTTTTACGGCAGTTAAATTGTTTACAGCAGGCATTACACAGACGGACGTACTTAAATCAATTCAGAATTTCATGCTAATCAAGAATATATATATAGATTGCGGGGTCTCTGAAGGTTCCTTTTGAGCGTTGCAAAAGTTTGACAGAATAAATATACCGCTCATCCTTCGACACAATCCAATGAACAGACGTGATATAGCGTGCCTTCCAAAAACTTTTTTTATTTTTCATCGAAATCTACAGACATCCACTTTGTGCTTAACTGAAAAAAATCTTTCTTTGCTTAAGCCTATGGTTCCTACGTTTTCGAGGTCGACTGCTTTTTGAAGGCAATTATTCGGTTTGATCTGTCGCAGAGATGGCAGACTTAGCTCTTTCTTCGTGATCCTTTGTTCTCACTATCTTCCACACTTTGAAGGGAACACAAGAGAACACCCTTCTCTTTCGCTTGTTCCCATATAGAGAAAAAGAAGCACAAACTCATAAACGGACCGTATCCGAAGAGATTGCAACCTTGTTCACATTCTTTCTTTCTTCCCCGGCTTCAGGATGTTGTTTACTCTTCTCTCTCATGGACTATTAAGGTAATAACGGTGGGTACAGGGTAGGGATCTTCCCTACTTTCTGTTCTCCCTCCCTCCCTCCCGGGGTTTCGTCGATCGCTCTTCTTCTTCTCCTTTTGTAGATCGTTTCACCTTTGCTATCCCCCGCTTGTTCTTCTCTCTTCTCTTCTCTATCTCTCTACCAGCTTTATCATACACCTAAACAGTAGACGGAGAGTACGAGCTACTGACATAATAATCTTATCTCTTCTATCTCTTTTTATCGCCCACTAACTCTTGGTTTTCGTTTTCATCCTCTCTCCTTCATCTTCATCCTTGTCCGTCCTTCCGTGTGTGATTATCTCAGACGAGCGACACAACACGAACGCGAACTCTCTATGTTTTCTTTAAGGGTTCCGAAAAGCAAAAGTCTAAGAAGAATGCACAGTCCACACACAATACGCAATAGGAAGAAAAGTTCGAGATCTGTGACGAGATGAATGCAAAAGGAATTTCAGCAGATAGCATGTCGTAGTGATAGGCAACCAAATTACTCGGCAGGTTAAGCCATAAGGCGATGGTTTATGAGACCGCACTCTCTGCACAGAAATGCATGCTTTTCGTAATGAATATAATCTCGGCCTAAAAGTTGTTGCTAAACACTTGATTAACATCCGTATTGTTTGTTGTGTGCATAAAAGAAAGCTTTAGACTTTATTGTATGTAAGAGGCGACCTTACTTACTGGCATTTCTGCCAGTAAAGTCTCCCAGCGCATCAATTTATATTAAAACCGTTTACCTTGTAACGAGTTGCGTGCTCAATATTTTCCATTTCAATATATTCACCTTTTTGTTGTGATTTGTTTTTTCCTTTTTTTTTTTTTTTTTTTTTGAATTTTTTTTTTCTTTTGCTATGACAAGCACAATAAGGAAATAAGCTGTTGCTTATGTTTACATTAGAACTAATATGTATAATAAATGCACACAAACACATACAGACACACACACACGCGCGCGCAAACTAATGCAAACAGTGTACAACACATTGTGGATATAATTGCTCTTGCTCTTTGGCAGCCTCTACCGCTTTGCCCCCCGTGTTATATTTCCATTAAAATAGAAAATAAAATGTAAATGCTTTGTAAAACTTTTTCACTTTTTATTTTAATTCTTTTTTTTTTTGTATTATTTTCTGTTCATTGAACTTGGCATAGATTCTTGTTGTTGGTGTTTTGTCTTTTTCGATGTAAAAGCGACTGTAATAAATTTTTTACAATTTTTTATAATCGCTATATATATATATATATCAGTATATATATATATAGATATTTTTGTTTCAATTTCATGTTAATTAATATCCACTCATATGCATTGTAGGGTTTCACGGGTTCTTTCGCGTTCCCCCTCCTACCGTCAACGGGTTGCAAAGTGAAGGTGACTGACTAATTTGTGATTTGTTATTTGCTTTCAAAGTTGTTTTCACTATCGACGACAACGGATTGATTGTATATAGGGAGAGAGACAGATAAGTTAAAATATTTTAGGAATTTGTCAATGAAAGCAATCTTAACATTGTCTGTCACCGGCATTTCCAAATGAATTTTATTCAATTACTTTTTTATTCGAAAAGTCGTAACTCGTTGTTCGCTGCTAAGCGTCACATCGACGACATAACACAACCGTTTCTTAGCACAGTTTGACGTCAGATATATGTCACAGATGGTTATAGAAAAATTGTTATTTACTTTTTTTGAAAATGCTCTAAATCAGGTATGGGCAACTTTTTTCATTGGCGGGCCAAACGATTACGGCGAAGGCCAGAAGAACAAGGTCCATTTGTTATTAAAAATGCGGCATTGTGCATCGATTTTCCTTCTTTCAACAACGAATGTGGTAACAAACGTCGCACATGATATCTGTATAGCAAAATCAGTGGCTAAGGGCCGATACGATCCATTTCAGAAATTTTCATGTGCGAGTAAATTGAAATATTTGACATTTGAAACGCAGCAGGCTGGGCTTGGCGATTTCACAGGCCGAATGCGGCCCCCCGGTCGGCAGTTTCCCATACCTGCTCTCAATATCCATACATAAAATCTATTCCAATTGATAAAATATAAACACGAAAAAAAATCTTAGGTTGTGATGCATGTGCTGCTCAGGAGACGGAGTTACCCATACCTGCTCTCAATATCCATACATAAAATCTGCTCCAATTGATGTCCCATAATCAAAAAAAAAAACTTAGGGTGCGATGCAAGTGTCTGTCAGGAGATGGAGTTGTTCACGCCTGCTCTAAATACACATACATAAAATCTATTCGGATTAATGCCATAGAACGACGAAAAAAATCTTGGGTTGGATTAATCCAGAAAAAATATAAAATAATAAGCATCGACTTACTTACTCGTTGCACGGTGTGTTCATAGTAATAGTTAAAAAAAAAAAATGCTGCGCTTTAAGAGGGAACTCGATTTAGACGGGGTTTGCGGACCTTTTGGAACTTAATGAATACATCATGTAGGCTAATTAATACTTGAACCGACTTGCATATGTCAAATTTTTGCATAATGGGGTGCTTTGGTAAGCTCTTTCTTCAACAGCCTTTTGTTGCTTTGTCGGCCCTATGTGAAAACTTTTATAAAATGACCTTTCAATCAGAGAAGACCCCCTATACATATGCCGCGTTGTTTGTCAGAAAGAAAAAAAAGGAAATGGGAAAAGGGAAAGGGGTAACGGGTAGTCGTAGCCTAGTAGATGCGTGCCCTATTGATGAATGTTATGGACTTGCTGACTGACCACTTTCTCAAGCTGAATAGATCAAACCGCACTGAGCTTTGAATCCGCGATCAACAATTCTGTAGCCGTGACTATCATCCACTCGGCTACACGGCAGTCGATTTGACGCCATAGAAACTGATAGTTCAGTGATTTGAAGTAGGCGCGGCATGCTCAACTCTTGGAAAGATTTGAAGACATTGCCATTCGGACAAACTAACCTCCCAGTCCGAATGACCTTGCACTTCGTTTGTTGTTGCACAAAGGCTGCCAGTAGTTCTCCGTTGTCATGGACTTACTCGCGCCACTTGAGAAAACAAACGAACAATTAATAAGAAAAGGAAATCCACGCCGTCTTATTGTCATTCAGCTTCAACGTACAGTAAAATGCCAAAGTCAATTATTATGCTTCAGATCTATTAGTTAGAGGTAACTTACATGACCTAGGGAATACTCTCTATTGGTTTAACCTAGATATCAGTAATTCTAGCTTAATTCCATAGTGGCCGATGATGTAAGAAGCGATAACTGATGCACGCCAATGAGCACGAAAATTCGAACCAATTAGGGGGATCTGTCTACGCCCTATTTTGAAAAAGAAGGGAATAACAGTTCAAGAAAGGGAACCACTGTAACCAATAAGTCACTATAAAGCACTGAAATTATATGGCGTTGTATGGTGTGTCCACTAATGAGCGGCGACAGGATGACCTTGAGAACACCTTCTGGTAGTTTTACTGTGCCCAATGGCATAAGGGTTAAGCGAGTCACCGTCAGACGACACCATCAACTAGAGGGAGTTACTGGCCAGGAGCTATTGCTTCACCTCTGGGTGAAACGTGGTCCGTCTGCACGATATCACTGTTTAACTGCCCGTGATTTTGGATGAACACGCCACCATAATCGTTCCCTTTCGCTTAAACGATTATTAATTATCCGTTAACCAGTAACACAGTAATAGTAACAGTTTGTACCACTTGATGAAAAGAAAAACGAAAGAAAATAAAAAGCGAAATAGTTTCCTAAAAAAAAAAAGGCTTCGCTTGCTGTATATCTCACCAGAGCAATATCTGTTTGCGGTAGAGAGATTGCACACTTAAGTCTCCCACTGCTATACATTTTCACAAACATACACACGAATGGTTTACATGCTATATTCGGTGTAAACCATAATCATATAGCTGATTTAACATCGACCGACCACCCCCCTCCCCCCTCTCCACCCACTCACTTGCCTCGTTTCCCTTTCTTATTTGACTGGTAGAAGTAGTATCCGCTAAACTTTAAGGTCATGAGAATTTTATTTGCTATAGAAATTTGTGCGACTAAATTTCACCGAAAAGTGCTTCACTTCCTTCAATCATCTTAAAAGAAATAACCAAAAATTTCTGCTTATCACAAGAATTTTTATTTTCATTTAAGACAAATAGAAAATTTTCAATGTCATAAAAATTCAAAAAAAGAAAAAGAAAAAAAAAAAAAAAACGGAGAAATTTTTCAACATCATATGTGCGAATGAGTGAATCCCTTAAGAATATGTTCAACAAACATTCTGGCAAAAAATCAAAATTTTTATTTCATCGACAGCAACATATTTCTGTGTTTTGTGTAGAAATTTATTTATCTAAAACATTCAATTTTAATGCTTTTGTTGTTGCTTCGTAGTATACTTACTAACAAAGCAACAGCAACAGAAGTGAAGTCTTTATATTTGTAAATAATTTATTATATAAAATTTATGTCGTATTGCAGATAAAATTATCAAAAAAAAAAAAAATAAATAAATAAATAAATAAATAAAAAATAATTGGCAGTTGTGGGAAAGAAACCCCTTCTCCACTCTATCCATTTACCCTCTCCCCCTTCGCCTGGAATTAATGTGAAAGGAAAATTTAAATATTCTTCAAGATAACGAGATAACGCGAATTATTGCATGCGATTTACATGCAACATCAAAAGTTTTATTTTGCCATAAGCGCACGTACAACACTTCAAGCTTGCATTATAACAGAAAAACAAGCAAAAAAACTATAGTAAGCCCCGGTCCACCGTTAAACACCCTACAGCACATTATATATAATTATGTAATGACTTTTCAAATTAAGGCATGGTATGGGAAGCGATCGATTCGAACCACTTTCAATAGGCGTTCGTCCTCAGGCCAAAACACGTCGGTGTACTTAAATTTATCAAAATATCACGAAAATTGCCACCTATTAGTTGAACATGAAAAAACAAGACAGGCAGACGGATAGACGGACAGCTTAGATCGATCCAAAAAGTGTTTCCAAAAACGATTGATATAATAAAAGTTGCATTAAATTTTATCAAAATATCGCGAAAATTGCGACCTGTGAGTTGAACACTCGAATCCAAGACTGACAGATGGACAGACAAGCTTAGATCGATGCAAAAAGTGAATTTAGACAGATCGGTGTAATGAAAGATGGATCCATCGCAAGTTCTTACGCGCAAACTTAATATACTCTTGTATTAGATGTGGTGTCGCGATATTAAACTAAATCAGGGAATAGGGAAATTTGAAGCAAAAGTGAGGAAGTTATATATACTCGTCGTTGATACCCTATAATTGCGATAAACACGAATGTTTCTTTTAAACATGGGTGCGACAGTTAATCGATTGGAAGCTGTAAGTTGAGCCCCAGCGCACGATTACGGCAGTACTCAGATCGGCCTGCTTTTTACGCTTCACTAATTCGCGGGCTATTTATCGTGTCCTCCAACTTTTCTATTCTAAGAGTTTATTAAGCTTTTGCCGATATAGCAAACTGAAGATACCTACATCGATGCTGGTAGTAGTCAGCAGAAGCAGTTAAATTTGAAGTCTATCCAGCTTTCACTATATCAATTGGGCCAACATTACTTTTTGCGAAGTGACTTAAGCCTGTTAGACCCTTCGCATTGTTGTGTTCTTCCTACAAGTAGCAATTTGGAGTCCAAACGCGTGGAGTGCAAACTCTTACATCAAATCATGATGGGTACAAAATGGGTAAACTGTCCGCGAATGCTTTTGTTTATTTCAAATTTTTTCCGTTAGGAATATTCCGCATGCACTTGGCATCAAACTTATTAGGCGCGTAAATAATTTCGTTTCATTTTTTGATAAAATTTAACTTTATTTGAAAATACAGAGCCTAATAATCGAAATACACGCCATTGTTATCTATGATCCTTTGCCAGTTGACGGAGTGCCCTTGCGATAGGGACTTGCCGGGTTGAAGACGATCTATTTTCGGTCCTCTTCAACTTCTGTAAACCATTAAACTCGTAAAAATAACTGCATAGACCTGAATAAAGTGATAAACGGACGGGCCATGTCTGGAGAATATGCGGGGTAAAGTAAAACTTCCCAGTCTAAGCTAAAAGTCATTTCTTGCGTTGCGTTTGCCGCACATCCGCAGCAAGGAAAGAGGTAGATAGTAAAAAAGTAGATAGACAAGCAGAGGGACAGAGATAGTGGAGGGGTGGAGGGAGAAAGAAAGAGAGGGAGGGTGATTGAGAGCGAGAGAGAATAGACGGTGAGATAGAGAGAAGGGGAGACAGAGTGGACGGGGGATATGGGGAGAGGGAGGCAGAAGAAGGGAGAGGGAAGCAGAAGAAGGGAGAAGGGAGCACAGGAAGGGAGAGGGAGAAAGAGAGAAAGAAGCTAAACGGAGCAAGGGTGCGGATTGAAGAGGGAGGGAGAGAGCGAGAGCGAGAAAAACTATCACGTCTGATAATCGTGACCATAATGCAACAACCCCGTTAGTATATCTGGTTAAAAATGTTTCCGCCAAACCGTCCGTATGAATGAATGCAATAAAGAAATAAATATAGCGTTTACTGATATCATGGATAGACATGCAAGTGTCCGCCCAACATGAATACAATTTTCTTACTTGCTTTTTAATTGAATTCATCTTTGCATCCCGTTGGAAGATTTTGTTAAGCAGTGTACGTCAAGGCAATTAGATTTATTAAATTTTTAACGTCACAAGACCTCATTGATTATCAACTTTAAGTAGTGACAACAGAATGCATTACATCAAAAAGAAACTGTTACCGCCTGTTACGTATTCTGTAAAGAATTTTCTTTATGCCTACAACTACGCAATGTGTGTGTGGATATGTTCGTTTCGCCGTTTCATTTGCAACGGCAGCGAAAGTGAATGCTCGGTCGGTAAAAGCATAACATTTATCGATCGGGCGAGCATACATCTTCCAGTCTGAGCCCTTCCTCTATCCGTCTTTCTCTACTTCTTTCTCGATGAAACTTACACACTTATACATATATAGGGAATGTCACTTAAGTCATCATATTCAAAAAAAAAAAAAAAAAAGAAGAAATGTCCTTATTTATTACTCTTCTCACCTACCGTTACAAAAATCGGGTTCAAAATTGTAATGTTTACAAGAAATATCCGTACAGTCTTTGATGAAATCCTATATCAGCTTAGACGTCTTTTCATATGATGCGTCCCCTTGCAAACGCCTCTAACTATCTCTTTCACCTAGCAGTATGTACGGGTATAACACCCCCACCGCCCAACCCTAAGGTCGAGCCTATATTGTTCCTAGCTAGCCTAGCCATGCGTTAGCTGAGTTAACCTAATTTGCTAATAATAGCCAAGCGGACCTCTTGCTAAGGAATGGGGCCATGCTATTAATTATCTAAATCTTAATTAGATCATAGAAGAGGGCGCTTACAAGCACACCTAGCTAGATCACCTAGAAGATCTAACGCGAAGATAATCAAACTAATCTTACTTCTTTCATATATAAAAATTCGCTAACGGGCACGTCTACAATATTATTATTAATGTCGAAATTTTCTATAAATTTTCTAAGAATTTTGTTGAGGTAGGATCCCGATTCATCGCGTAGGACAGTAAAGAGTTTCGGAATAAACAGTGACGTTGCTTTCGAATTTAACTAACATCTGGCAACTCCCTTAACAGAGCTCCGTTAAGTATTTAGGGGCAAGATACGGTTGGATTTGATAGCTTGCTCCGTCAAAATTAGGGAATGTAAGATATTTTTGTGAGTACCAAGTGAATCTATATGAAAAAGCCTTTCGAAAGGGCTGAAGAAATTCTAACCTGTCTAACGACACCTATTTTTTTAAAAATCTTTTGAAATTCATTATGTGCAAAATATGGCTGTGGGGAAGATTTCTTTCATATAGATCGCGTTTCCTAATTGGGGCGGACTACACTTTCAAATCCAACTGATCTAATTTGCTGTTCCGTACTAAACTGTAAAAGGCCTCACAGAACTTTGTTACGAGGATTAATGGTAAATGTGTTTGCTAAATAAATTCGAATTCATCTTTACGCCTTTCAATATTTTTAGGGAAGATGTCTTTTACACAGAGCGGAAAAACATACACTCATCACTACAGAGCTGATTAGCAGCGAGAAGGAGGCGTCCAAGAGCCTATCTAAAGCCTCTTCCTTTCTTTGAGTTAAACAATACAACATAAAAACCTGATTGGAATCTGGATTTTTCATTGATCATCCGGGAGGAAGTCCTTGATACAAATGTCTCCGCCTCGTCAGGCATATTTGGGAAAGTTTTCAAATGAAGTAAAATCGTTCAAAAAAAAAATATTTCAAACGACGAACCGGTGTACAAAATTCGTTGTCGAGCGGGAATATAGTTTTTTTTATTACTTGTTTGTAATTTCATTATAATTTGATAAGAAACTGTCATTGACCTCAATTTTTTAATTAAAATCTATAAATATATATAGGATTAATTGCATATATATATATATATACATATATATATATAGTTTTAAAAATAAGTCGAGCTTCCTAAAAAAGCAATTGTTTAATCATCTAATAACATGCCTGCACGGAAGCAATCGAAACGCGTTAAAGTATTTTACGATTTTTTGTTTTTTTTCTCTTTTTCGTAAATGTCACTTGAATTTGCCAAGTGGGACAGCTCATGTCTCAGAGAGTCAGATTATAGTCACTGTCAGTGCCAAAATTCTATATACAAAAAAAATAAATAAAATTCCTGTATATTTTTTCGGCAAATGAAAAAGAAAAAGGTATTAAAAGAAATAAGAGAACTAACTATGGTTGTCTTGGTTCGAATCTTGGATACTCAACATTTGAGTATTATCCCAGTTATTGTTGTGGGTTTTGAACAAGTAAAAAAGTTATAATTGGCGAGGGCCGAATCTCGCATACCCACCACTATGCTTTTCGCATTCTACTCTCCGAGATCTTTTATTTGATTCCCGTATCAGTTCAGTTTGCGCTGTACTGCGCGCTTCTGCTCCGTCCATTTTCAATACCAACCCGGGTGCAGAAACTTCGAATGTTTGTACTAAATTTGAAGTCGATATCTTCGTTTTTGCGACCAGGAGAATGCCAACAACCCACACCACACACCACAGACGGACAGACGTGGCTAAATCAACTCAGCCTTTCACGCTGATCAAGAATATGTATACTTTATAGGGTCTTTGAAGCCTTCTTTTGGGAATTACATATGTTATGGAAAAAAAACAACCCTCATCTTACAGAGGTGGGTACGAAAAGAATAGGTAGCTTTGCATTTCGACTGCATAGACTATGTTTATCCACACATAAGCCTTCTTTACACTAAGAAGCGCAAAGCTACTTTTGACTGCATAGACTATGTTTATCCACACTTAAGCCTTCTTTACACTAAGATGCGCAAAGCTCTATACATAGTTATCAACAGCAGGAAGGCTAGGAAGGCAGCGTGTAGAAGTAAAACTACAATGGGCAGTTAAGTCCAAGTCTTATGGGCATTTACCAAATTGTCCCATATATCGTGCCATTCAGTGTTTTTCTTCTTTTACTCATCGAACAGCAGCCTGGGCTCCCAGTTTCCCCGTTTTCCAGTTTTCACTCGCATTCACACTCCACACCCATAAGGTAGACTCAATTGTTCGGCAAAAGCTCGAATACAGTCCAAGCTTTTACGCTTTTAGGCCGCCGCACACGCACCTATCATTTAACATATCCTCCCTTATTGATGGATGATTGAAAAACAAATTAGAAAACGAGCATGTTCCACGCACTTCTCTACCCTGCCCACGGAAACCGTAAAAGCTGTATTTTAAAATCGCTAACTGCTTCTGATCCAAAACTCTAAGGGCTATGCAAAAACTTTGGACAAAGAAAAAACGCGCTTGATCTGCAAGCCAAGTTCTGGGATCCCAGATGGGCTGTCCTGCATTGATCCAAAAGCAAGGAGATATACAGTCAGCACAACTGCCCAAGTATCTATCATTCAATCTAAACTGGATTGAGATTTTATGCATCAAAATTGCTCGCCCAAGATGAATATAATCTTCGAAAGCCTGTTTTTTCTAAAATCATTTACCTATTAGGTCGAATGAAATATATATATATTTTCTATAACTGCAATGCGTACATAAGGTGCAAGGTACCTAACTATTCGTTCTAAGTCGTTTGCAAATTCGTTGTTGTTGGCTTCTCTTTCTTTCTTCGTTCTTGTAATTCAATTTAAAATGCAAATAATTTGAGAAAGACTGAGAGGGAGAGTGCGAGCGAGAGCGGGATGGCTATTAATTATTTAGTTAGTTAGTATCTTGTAAATATTTGTGTTCATTTATCTTAAACTAAGAAGCAACGGATATGTGAAGAAGAATCAAAAAGTCAAGAAACTAAGTTGTATCACTTTGTTAAAGAATAGCTCAGTATTATGCTATCGTTACAGCTTTCGCAGCATCTGTCGTATGAACGAATAAACAAAAATTATATGTAAGCCTCTTTGCGGAATGTTTATTTACATATATATATATATATATATATATATATATATATTTTTTTTTTTTTTTTTTTTTTTTTTTTTTGATTACATTTAATTCAATTTAAATAACATACAGCAGCACATATATGTATCATCTTCTTTTCGTATATGCATCGCTGAGTAGATAAGGTTAAGCGTTTTAAATTTGTTTTATAAAGTTTTGAAAGAGCGTCCAACTATCCTTGCATGTTATCTTTGCATTCTTCTAAAAGTTGCTAGCATCAGCGCATTTATGGAGATGGATATCAACATGAAAGTTGGCCTTATTTTAAAAAAATGTGTTTTTTTTTTTTTTTTTGCAAAAAGTTTGATATTGAAAAGAAGAGGTTTTACGAAAAGAAAAACTTTCATAAAATTCTTATGGATTTTATTACGCTATTTCTTTCATAGAGTGATTGTCACTAGCAGTAGTAATAGCATTCGTAGCAGTAGTTGAAATAGCAGTCGTTGCAGTAGCAGTAACAATCATACCGTAGGCCGTAGTATTAGCAGAAGTAACAGTCGTTGCAGTAGCAGTAGCAGTGATAATAGTTTTCAGAAGAAATTGAAATGTTTTACACTTCGCGCACATGAGAGAGCCAGAGAACACTTTACAAAATTTCAAAATTTCATGGAATCAAAAATTCTAACAGTAGCCATAAAACAGTCCATATGAAACCGCTAACTATACATTACTAGCCTGTATTAAGTTGGCTAAGAAGCGACTAAGGTGGCCAATAAAACATTACTCTGAGTAAGGGGCAAAAGTAGGCTAGAAAAAGGCTTGGCTCACGAGGAGAACGCAAATTCGCTAAGCAGCGGTCCGACTGGGTCAAACTACTATGACAACATGAATGTCACCGGATTGGCAGAAAAACGCTTAAGTTGGCTAAAAAGAGGCTAAAGAGAATAAAAAGCGGCTACATTGCCTGATTAGAAAAGGATCAAGCTAGCCTGGCTACGACACAACTCAAATAGCGAGGGAGGGTCTTAAAGGCGGCGCAGGCTTATTAAAAAATGATTACTTTGATATGAAAATGCCTCGAAGTACTCAGAAGACTCATACAGGCAAATGAAAGATCTATGTTGACTAGGAAGACGCTGAATTGGGCCAACGATGAAAGACCTTACGATTTTTATATATTTACTTCACATAATAGAATCCAATCAGTCTGTGAAACACTCTACATGTTCCTAATTCATGTAATACCAGATTAGGCTGTTTGCGTTTTCGTTGCCATATTACAATAAAATATGCGTCCAGCAGAAAGTTTATGTTTGCCATCGAACAAAGGCTGCCAGTTGGAGCTGTTCAAATGAGCTTGAAAGTTGAAATAATTGTGAGTGATTCATGCTCATCGATTACATTCGAAAGAACAATCGTCACTACTAGCTTGAGAGTTGCTTAGTTAATTTAACGCAGCTGACCACTGCAAACTTTGTCGTTGCAAAACGAAACCAAACTTGTCGTAAAGTAAGTCAGTGCTGTAATAACTGCTTGTCTTCAATCAACAAGAAAGAAGTATAATTTACAAGACGTATATAATCCTCCTGTTATCTATATTCTTCACACTTGTGGTACAAAAGAATATTAGAGTTGTGGGGATGTATGCAACACCACAGCAGGATTTGGGATAAACTCAACTTGTATTCAATATCATTATAAGATCCATCCATCCCCATAGAAGAATCCATTAGAGAATCCATTTAAGTGTGTCTGTCCCTTTATCTATCTTGATTTTTTTATTTTCCCGAGATATATGTTGACGAAATTTGACACGTTGACATATCTTGATCCGAGGAGGAACATTGTTGCAAATGGTTTGGATCAGGCTACTTTTTCGATCGCTTCCCAGATAAAACCTTATATTAAAAAGTCGTCACTGTGTAGGGTGGCGTAAGGTTGGCCGTGGCCCACTATAATGTTTTTACTTTTTTTTTTATACACGTGAATCTAATTACACTTACCTCGGGCTGGTTTATTACTTTATCATTACATATGCAAAGCTTTAAAGATATAGAGAAGGAAAGTAACTTTTTCCTACCGTCTGCGACTTTGATTGATGTTTTATTATTCTTTTTAGACGGGTTTTCTACTACGATCAGGCATGTTCTAATTCTTCAACGTGAAGTAAAAAAAAAAAAACTTAATAAATTCCCAGACGATTCATATAAAATTTCACTTTTAATAAAGCAATTACGCACTTTATCTAAAATTAATAATTAATTTATTCTTTATACGTACATAATTTTCCTTTTTGCTTTTTTTTCTTTTTTTTTTTTTAATATCCACCCATTTTTTTATGTTATTTTTGAAAATTCTTTCTTTATTTTCTCGAAAAGTGTTGTTACCTCAGAATTAGTAGAGCAGCAACAACAACAACAGCGACGATAACAAAACAATAACAACAACTGTTTTCATACACAAAAGAACTAAAGGGAAATAATAAATAAATATCTAAAGAAAATTCACCAAAAAATTTTTTTTCGGTAATTTTCTTCTCTTCTTCTCTCGCTCCCTCTCTCATTCGATTTTTACGCGTACACTCAATCACTTGCTTGCTAACGCACACTAACATAAAATAAAAAAAATATAATTCGGTTTTTCCTTATTATGTTAAAAAAGAAACAGACTTCTTGCAATTTTACCTTTTAACAGAGATATTTTAATCTATTATTTACAAAATGTTTATTCAAATTCCTTTATTTTGCACTTTTTCTCATTTGCACTTTCAAGATATTTCCACATTATCGCCAAACATAAAAATCTATTTAATTCATGCAACTTCATGCAAAGACTGATTGAAAATGAAAACTACAAAACAACTGCAAACGGATAGATTATAAGTAATAACAATTTAGCGTTTTTTAAAACCAAAGTCAACTAAAGTGTTTTCTAATCATGAAAAATAATTAATATCCAAAAATTATTTACGGCACAGTTTTTTATAGTTAATATTAGTTTATGTTGAGAAGGTGGACGTTTTAATAAATTATATCACTTTAAGGTAAATTTTGAATATCATCCCAAACAAATACGCACAGGTTTCCAAAATATTTGTCAAATACATTTAGAATTATTATGGCATTGATCTAAGAGTTTGTTTTGTCCAATTGTCATTTTTTCGGCTACAACAATCCCTTCTAAATATTATATTTAAATAATAAATTATAATATCTCAAGTATACAGCGGGTTTCATACACTTTTTATTATTGCTCGTTTGCAGCACCGTCTAATAACGCACAACTCTGATTGTAAAAGAAAGAGTAATGAATAATAACAAAAACACACAGTTGCATTTGAGAGAACGAAAGAGAGAGAGAGAGAAGTTATACGACAATTAAAATGAAAATTTCCCCAAATCCATTGGCCGCCGAGCATTGCCAGTCGGAAATATCGTTTGAAATTTAAATGAGTCAAGTTGTCCTGTGCCTTATAACTGACTAATTTAGAAATACTTCTACAAATATTTAATTAATTAACCTAAAATTTCTTTAGGATTTTTCTTTTTTTTAAAATAAGATAATCGGTGATATAAAAATGTTTGAGACATAAACTATATAAAATATCTATCTCCTATTTTATATTTAATCCCTTTCCGGGATTCTTTTTATTTATTGAAACTCTGGTAAGCTTTTTTCTCTGCAGCTCGCTGAAAATTATTTCAAAATGGCCGAATTCGTTGAATAAGAGTTATTAGCGAGTTTTAAAATAAAATATTTCAGTTAGTTCCTTTTTCAATGGTGAATGAGACAGACGAAGAAGAAAGATGGATTTAATGGCGCTGTGTGTGATTTTTAATTAAAATCAATTTGGGGGAAAAAATTATTATTGTTTTAATTAAAACAACAACAACAACCCATAGAAAAGGAAATAATAAGTAGTAAAATGTGATTAAAAAATCTTAAATAAAAAGGAACTTACAGTAAGAGATTTTAAAACAATTTATAACAATAAAGAAAAGTACAGTGTGGAGATGTGTCTGGCAATTAAAGAATAAAAAAAAAAAACGAAATGCAAAAGAAAAAATATTTCAGAAGACTAAAAAACAAGAAGAAGCAATCGTGAACGAGAAATAGTAAAGGGAAAAATAAATATCTAACAAAGCAAATGAATGTAAAGAAGAGTAAGAGAACAAGTGAAATACATACAATGATGACGATGATGAAGACATTCACTTACACACATGCTTAACTCAGCCTAAATAATAGAAAATATAAGAAAAAACCGAAAAAGGCAAAAAGCATACAACGATTAACAACGAGCAATAACAAGAAGAAGAAGAGTCTAATTATGTGTGTTATGTGTGTGTTGCTGCTGCTGCTAAGCATATTGAGAAATCAGTAATAACAGAAAATCTACACATAAGAGCGGCGTGTATAAGCGCGAGAATTTCCCCTATAGAAAAAAAAAGAAAAAATAATTACTCTTGTTGTTGCTGCTTTAAAAAAAGAAAAAAAAAGACAGGGAAGTTATTATTTCATACTAAAGCAAGAGAAAACCAATAAAATATAAGACGTTTGTATAATTAAAGGAAAGCAAAAAAAAAAAATCGCTAAAATTATAAAGAAAAAATATAAAAGTTAAGTTAATAAAGTGTTTAAAAAAAAACATTAGCGATTAAGTGTAAAATAAGCAAAGTGTTAAGAAATAAAGCGAAAAGCAAAAAGGAAAGAAGAAAAAAAAAAAAAGAAATCTAAAAATGCGTACGTGAGTTTATGTGCACATATGTCTAACAACATATATATATATATAAAATAGATATATATATGTGGAGATACATAAATAATAATAATAATATATATATGTATATATATATTTAAGTGTCAGTGTATATTCAAAGATGATGAAAGAAGGAAAGAGTGTTTAAGCAAAAAATTAAATAAATAAATTTTTTTTACGGAAAATGAAAGAAAAATTTCTTAATAAAAGTATGATATATTCATAATAAAGACGTCTACAAATATATATAGATATATATATAGATATATATATATATATATATATATATATTAATAAAATACAGTAAAACTAGTATAGATTAAGCTTAAAAATAATATATAAATAAATATGTAAAAAAGAAAAAAATATTGTGGTTATAAAAGGAAATATCAATTTAAAATATATTTACATATATATGCGTGTATATATATGTACATGTCTAAGAGTGTGTGTTTATCGAAACTCAAGGGAGAGATTATAAAAAACTTTCTAAGTAATAATAAAAAAGAAGAAAAAAAAATTAACTGAAACAATCATAGCAACAATAAAAAGGTAAGCTTTTTTTTATTAAAAAAAAATGGTTTTTTAAGTCAAAATTTTTCATATCCAACACAAAGAAATATTTAAAATGCTTTTTAACTTTTATTCGTCCGTCCGTCCGCAATTACTTGCATATTCTGAGAGCGTCTGCGACTCAAAATATGTACTTAACCGCTTAATTTGTGAATAGATTGGCTGCCGAATTTTTGTTAGATCAAACTTAATTCAACCATGTCTGCGCGTCTGTCTCTTCCTTTGTTGTTGTTTATTTTTCAGCAGATCATTCTCAAATTCATTCTTCATTCATTGTCAATCGTCTATAATTTGCGAAAAAAAAGAAACGATATTTTTTTTTTACGCCCACAAAACTTTTCTTAGAATATTATATTTAGTTTTATGTTTTCCATTTTTTTGTGAGTGAAGCAGCACTGCTTTTGCCCATTATTAGCAAGTTATCCTACATTAAATATAAAGTAACGGAATCACTTAACTTTTATTCATAGAGTGTTTTAAGACGAAGCCATTTACTTTTAGTTCGTAGAGTTATTTCAAAGATGTGTAAGCAAATTCTCTTAAAACTAGACCTTCCAATGTCGGGCAATGAAGTAGTTCATGTTTTTGTCTTGTCTACCATTCAAATACCGCACCATAAGCGTATATACTACGTAACCTTGTGATGGATATTAAAAAGTTCGGCTTAGGTCGTATTTAAGGCATTTGATTTTTTTTCTTTCAATTCTGTACTTTGTTTCTACTTTTTATGTCTATAAGCTTTTAGTTAATTTATTTTAAGTTTCTTTTTTTTCAATTTTTATAATTCCTTATTCAATACAATTTTTTGAAAGGTTCTTAAAAGTTTTTATAGGGGAATATAATAACTTGGTCATATTTTACTTGCAGTGTACTCGGATAAATCTCACTGGAAGCTATATTAAATATATTTATTGTCGGCCTCTTACTTTCGGCGCATATTTGCCTTTGTTTCTCTGTCCCTTTACATTTTGTTCTTGGAACTTTCTCATAACCACTATATCAATCGATATATATATATATATATATATATATGCCTAAAAAAGTCTTCTTTTCTCCAGTGTGTAGATTTGAAAGAAATTTTTTCAATAAAACTCAGTCTTTCCGACTATCTAAACTCTTCTGTTATTAGAAAAAACGCATTCGGGACAATTACTCCTATGGACATTCTGAAATCAACATATATTCATATTCATATTAATTTATTAAAAGTACTAAGCTCAATATATAATTTTCCTTTTTAACACAGAGCCCTTAGCCTATGGGCTCGTGCTCCATTTTTTTTTTTTTGTTATAATAATGTACATTTATAGTATATATATATATATGTGTATATATAATGGCTTATATGAAAGCTTTTTGGTCTTCTTTTGAGTTTGTTTTTGTAGCCTGCTCTTTTCAAATAATTCCAAACTGTCATGTGGTTAGTGGTTAGACCTTACTCCACTAGTTGGAAAATTGCATCGGCTTTTTCAGTGACTGCCCAACCAGACCGGTGTGCATCTTTGATCCCAAAGTTTCCGGAAGAGAACTGAGCAAACCATCTCTGAGTCTTGCGTTCCCTTACAGCATTCTGGCAGTAGATTACGCAAATTATTCGGCAGATTTCATTTTTTTTTACCAGCACATGCAAGCACCACATGACGTGTTTCTTCAGATATTTCGTTCGTTTTCCAATCAATAAAAGAATTAGGAAACTATTGTTAGAAAAAATGTAAGCTGAAATGTCATTTTTTAAGCACATGTTCCTTTGAGACAATGCGGTGAGTGCTGCCCGATAGACAGGCATCAACATTTGGAGACGTTTTATATCATCATACAATACATATATTTCTAGTATATATATGTAGTATTTAGAATATATATATGAATATGTATGTGTGTGGCATATACGTATAGCACATGTATAGTATATGTATATCTATACACAAATACATTCTATCAAATATCTCTACATAAAATGCCAATAATAGTTAGGCCAAAGCTCTCTATCGAAGGAGAAGTGCTCTTATAGAAAGCAAAAGGGTCTGCAAATAGATTAACAATAGAAGTGGGATTTATCTTGGTAAAATATTTTTGCTCTAGCTAATTATGAGAAATTGCTAGAAATAATTTCAAAAGAAGTAAAAGAAAAAAAAAACCGCTTAAAGGAAAATAATTTACATATCTGTTTGCATTGTGATCGATCACACCACTCATTAAAGCCAAAAACAATTTGCGTTCTTGTCACAGTTATTTTAATTTTATATGAATTTTGGTGATCCGAAGGGAATAATCATAAGAAGACGCCGCGATATCAGTTTTAATATAAAAAGCAGGGTTGTTAAGTTCGTAAACCGCAGAGAAAAAATGCGTTGTGACGTTTGATATTTCTTAGGATACACCTATTAGTTTAAGTCGCATAGGCTGTTCAGTTTTTCTTTTTTTTTTTTTTTTGTAAGAAATTTCTTATAGCCATAAGATAGGGACTTGAAAAAGTTTCAGGGCGTTGACTTTCCGAATCTTCAAATCCAACGTTAGTCGCTTAAATGCTTAGAAGAAAACGTGAGAAACTTCAATGAGTTTTGATAACACGTTGTCTAAACAGGTGAAAACACTAAAGTGGATGGTCCCTGGCTCGCCTATATATTCATTATTATATAATGACTTTTCCAAATACGGTGGAAAAAGGGTTCGCTCTTGGGCCAAAACATATCAATCTATCAAATTTCATTCAACTACTTCAAAAATTGGCATCTGTACGTTAAACCCCAGACGGACGAATGGACGGACGGGTGGACAACCTTAGCTCGGTTGAGAAAATATTTCTGAATCGCTCAGTATAACAAAAGATGGAACTATCTCAAGACTTTTTGGGTATAGTCTACATTCGCACAAACCACAAGCGGTCTAAAGTTCAAAAATGTTAAACTTTATTTTATTTGAACGTTTCTCTCTCTGTCTCTCTCTAGCTCTAGGTTATTCATATTTGGATGTGCATCCAAAAGTTAAAGTAAAGAAAACACATTTCTCTGATTGAGATATGGAACGAAGTACTCTTTTTTCAACATATTATTTGAATCTTGCCTACTCAAAATAAATTTATTATTGTAAATTCCGCAACACGTTTGCTTAAAAGTATGGTGGCGGGTACCTAAAATCCGTTTTAAGCCTTACGAATTAATTTTATCGTATTTCTCTTGAGAGTTTGCCTGCATGGTCATGTTGTTACACATCTATGCTAGTTCTTGCTATTGTTGTTGTTGTTCTTCTTCTTCTTCTTCCATCAATCATTAGGTTTTCATTTCTGTTTTCGTTCTCTATTTGCTCTTCGTACTTTTAACCGCAACCCAAAACAGTAGCACTACATACATGCACATGCATCTATCTATGTATATATAAATATTTTTATACATATAAATATATTTATATGAAAGCAAAAAGAAAAAAAAGAAAAAAAAAGCAAAATGAAAAAACAAAAATCAAAACATGCATATATTCGATTTAATTTTTGTTTTTGTTTTTTGGTTAATTCTCTGTCTACCATTTATTTCTATGTATTCGTGCGTATGCATGTTCTTCTTTTTATTTCTCTTTGCATATACACACTAAAGTTTGTTACGGCAACAATATTCAACTGAAAACATAAAACCGAAAACACAGAAAAAACAAAAAAAAAAAACAAAAAAGGAAAAAGAAAAAATTTGCTGATTAGAGAAAATGGAGTTGTTTTCTTCTCTCTTCCCGTTCTCCTCCACTCCGCTACTTATAGTTAAATTTTTAAGATAAATTTAATTGTTTTTCGTCTATTTTTAGCAATTTTAATAAAATCGGATTTATTTTCATATGACGTTTGCTTTGTTGCAGTAGAGTGCTTTTCAGGAATTCATCATTATTTGTTTGTATACATATCAACGGTCCGATGAAAAGTATATTACTTATGTCATTAGATATGTGACATGTATCAAGTACTTATATATATATATATATATAAAATGTGTGTGTGTGTGTGTCTCTGTATATATGTATAGGATACTTAGTTCGAGACGAATCAATGCTATGCTTCCGTCCATGCGTCCTATGTTGTTGAATGCATTTTCTGACAATAAAAAATCTATTTATCCGCAACAAATTTTTTCTATGTTATTAAAATAACTTTAGTGAAGCTCTTAAAACATGAACGAAATTTAAAAATAGCCATAAGATGGATTTTTAACAATTGAAAATGGAGAACAATCTTCAAAATTGGGCAAAAATTTCAATACTTCATTGATGACAGATGTGGACTTGAAATGCAACATGAATCCATATGATACTGAGAGAGCAAGTAACATTTTTATTTGATTTTCCCATAAACAACCGTTAAAAGCTCTAGTCTTTCCTAACTAGTTCGCGAAAATATACTCTACAGTCTATAGTGTGACTGGCAAATTAATGTTTATTTTAATAATGATTATTATTACGTAATTAAAATGTTATTAATAATGACTATTATGACTTAATAAACTAAACGAAATTGTTATGGGCGTATTTATAAGAGTATTCGAAACATTTTTACACGCTACACCGCTTATGATACAAGGATATATTAAGTTTGTGCGGGTGTATGCGACACGCAGAAGGACTTGAGATTGAGCCACTCTTTATTATACCGACCGATTCTAAAGAATTTTCCAAGTCAAGCTAAACTTTTCTGTCCGCCCGCCCGTCCATCTTCTTTTTCTTGTGCTCAAGCTCTACCGGCTGCAATTTTCGAGATATTTTTTGGTCAAATTTGGTGCACTGACATGTTTTGGTCCAAGAACGGACCCCTACTGACAATTGTTCACGTCGGATCACTTTTTCGTCCACTTCTCATATGACAACGTTTTTCGAAAAATCGTGTAGGGTATGTACTGGTGAGGGTTTTTTTATTTACAGTAGGCTTTCGTAAGCAAGTGGAACATCTAATCTTATAACATGTTCAAGGTTATTTCGTCATTGGAATTATCGAGAGTCCTTCTATAACATTATCTCCTGAATATTGAAATCGCATATCGAAGCTTTGCCTAGTATAACCATAGCCTTGCGGCTATAAGTTTTGCCTCCATTTTTTTTTGCAGAAAATGCAAATGGATCTTGGAAAGTTGTATCCGGGTTGCGGATCATTTCGAGCGATAAAATGCAAATTACGCGGTTCTGGTTATTGAGCGTGTAGGCTGAGGGATGTTGGCCACTTAGTGTCGGTCGGACAGTAATAAAAAAAAACTAAGTTAGATGTGGCGGGTGCTCAACGTTCGACCAAAATTGCTTATAATTTTTTTGCTCTCCATTTCCTCCTTTTTCTCTCCGTTATTTTCTGTTTTCGCTTATGATATAAGTGTAGAATTACTTATGTACATTTTTTGTTTATTTTGTTTTTTTATTTTTATGTAAAGAAAGTCTACGACACGTGATCGTTGTGTATATTACTGTAATCCACTGCCTAAGTATTATTACAAGTGGATTGGAAAGCTTTACAAAAGCGTAAAAGCCACGTTCATCTGATCATTAGAGGTCTAATAATCGGTATTATTGCAAGGTAGTAGAGGACTTTGGGATGCTTTTTTTTCCTTTTTTTTATATTTTCGTGACGTTAACGCATTGCATTAAAGAAATTCATCACCAGACTAATAAATGACGTAAACGCAAACACATTGAGTGATTGAAAAAGTAGTGCGATCTTAAACATTTTTAAAAAAAGTTCCATCGTTGAGAAGAAAATATCTCAAAACTTCCGGGCCGAAGATTAAACGCAAAAAAAACAAAAAAAAAAAAACGACGGACGGGCGGACAGACAATATTAAATTACCATAGAATCTATTTAAAGCTTTCTGTCCGTCCACTGTCTGTTTATGTATTCTTGCCCTTAAGTTACGGTTCACATTTCTGAGATATTTTAATGACATTTGGTATACTAATGTGTTTTGACTCCGAGAAGAATTCCATTGAGGATAGAATACTTTAGAGATCTTTTAGCAAAGTTTGCAAAAGTCGTTATGTGAAAAAGATTGCAATTCCAAATATTTGTTTCGCCAAACATTTACTATTCTAAACATCTGCGGGTGGGACCAGTTTGTTGACTTCCCCCGCATACAGCCATTCCTATGAAAAGTAGGCTTTTAAAAGAAGGTCTATCTTCTCATGAAAATTTGCCCTCTATAGCAGCTTGGTATATAAACTAACTAACACCAAATAGGGGCCGCGTAGGTTTCATAATCAGTATTGTAACGAAACGTGAACCTGTATATGGGAACAAAGTGTAATTTTCTGTTGGCGTACTTAAGTGCGGAAAATTTGAACAGAATGGGGAACGTTTTTTGGCTGTCCTCTTGAAAAATTCTTTGATAACGCGGAACTTTATATGGTAACAATGTCTAGCGGTTAGGTTTTGATGATGAAATTTGATCAAAAATAGAACTTTGATCTGTAAATTTATTGCGCTAACTTTGGCGAGTATAGGTACTTATTTCGGAGCTTCTGTTATGAAAGTAATTTTCTAAAAAGTCAGCCTTTATGGAGGTGGACGGTAGGTATGATATTTGATTTTTTTTAAGGATTGGAAAAAGATGGAACAATAGATAAATCCGGACGCCGAACTAGAAAATGTGGACGGTTTTAACCTTTCGTTCCTCGTTTATCTCCCTGATCCAAGATGGGTGTAGTCGAGTAGGGACGTCTGGGATTGTCGATTAATATTCCTTCTCCGTTTCTTTCTTTCATTTTTTTTTTTTTTCTGGCTCAAGGTATTTGTTCAGCATTTTGGGGGGAATTTTACCATTGAACTACACTGTTCTTGGGAAGAACGATACAATAAAAAATAAAGTCAGGACAACCTAAGTTTTAAATATCACCAACGATGCGATCAATGTCTACTACTCGTGTAACACTATAACCTATGAGAAAGAACAGAGGAAGGAGAAACAAATCGGAAGATGGTGGCCGCAACCTAGTGTGTGAGTGTGTGTCCAATCGATTGGTGTTAGCTCTCTACCGACTGAGCACACACTAGACCTACAGCCAAAGGAAACTGTACCGCATTTGAAATTTGAATCCGCGACCACTGGTTTGGTAGTGGCGGTTTTTACCCACTCGGCCACTCCGGAGGCATGCAAGATTTGTTTGAGCTTACTGCAACATAACCTCAAAGGAAGTGACGGGTAGCAGCTCTTACAATAATACCGTAAACTTCTTAATGTGAACGGCATTTTGACTTCTTCCTTTGTACGGGACGGACAATATACGTTAATCAAAGCATCGTATTACGAATAAGATGGACTCAAAGAATAATTGGAATGGCATTGAAAAAGGAAATCGAAATTTTTTATTTTTTTCACTATTATTAACCTTCTCTTACTTATAGACACCCTCTAGTTAGGACTTGATGACCTGGCGGGCTGTAATTACCAGAGAGAAAAATAAACAAAAACAAAAACAAATAGCGACTGAAGCCGACCACAAACTCAACCAAATCAAGCATATAAGTATTTGCAACGACTGAATGCAAAAGAGAATGAATAGAATGAAGAAAACGGACAAACATATTAAGAATACCAAGGCATGACAAAAAATTTATCAACAGAAAGAAAAAAAAAAAGGAAGAAAAACAAAAGATTTCTCAAAGTAAAGTGGATGGGAGATAATGTAATGAAAAGGAGAAGTAAGTGAACTGAATGCATTGAAATTAACGAAAGAAAATACAGAAATAAAAAACTAATAAAAAAAAAAATATAAAAAAAACCGTTCCTATGCACAAGAACTTTCTTAGGCAGCAGCAATAAAGAAAAAATTATTTTTATGGTAATGGAAGCGTTTCTAACATACGGGCCACAACATAAACAGTAAAACCTCTCGTAAGCGAACACAAAATTCCCTATAAATTTTCAATAAGTGAAAGAATAAATGTTAACAAGCGGGGGAAGTTTTCTTCACTAAAGAAAACTTTGCAAATCACACACATAACCTAACATAACTGCATAGAAGGAAACTGTCAAGTGAGTTATATAAGAATCAAACCCACTTTCCCATCCCTTTGTAGGTGATCTAAATTTATTAAATATCTACATAAAAAGTATATACAAAAATATATATATGCATATATATGTATATTTAAGTACATCTATCCAACGTTTCACTCGGAAGATATATTCCTCGTAAGGTGGTCCAAATCAAAAGACATGAATAAATAGAAATAAATAGATGAACAAAAAGTAAATAAATAAGTATAAATAAATAAATCAAAATAAATCATTAAAATCAACAATATAATAAATAAATAAATTAATAAATTAAAAAAAATTAATGAAATAATTAATTAACGAAAAGAAATAATTAAATTAATAAAAAAAAATAATTAATAAATATTAATTAAAATAAATAAAAATTATTAAACATTAATAAAAATAAATACAAATTAATAAAAGTAAACAGTAAAAAGAAAACAAAGGAAATTAAAAAATTAATATAATTATAGTGAACAAATATACAAATAAAAAATAAATAAGTTAATAATTGGAAAAAACACATAAATGATTAAAAATAATAAGGAAATACGAATAATTGTATAAGAAAAAAAAAAATAAAAATAAATAAATGAACGACAAATTACATTTTTTTTATTATGAAATTTTGATTTCATTTTTAATTTAAGCCGGATCCCACTTTTCTGTTATTGGAACGACCGTTCCATTTACAAAAATGGAGGCAAAATATTCACATCTATCTAGTTGATAAGCGCAGAGTTCCGAAATAAATATACAACCACGCCCATAGGAACCAAAGAAGCAAAAAACTAAAACTGGATCACCTCTTGATTTAACACTAAAAATATCCTCTTCCCGCCTTTAATAAAACATCTTGGAATCATTATCTAATTTCTTGAAGTGCAGGTGGTACAGTGAATCAAAAATTTCGTTCTTCCCGGCTGTCCGGCGTATGGCGTACGGGTGATTTCCCATCAAGATTTCACATCTTACACCTTTGAGTCATAGATCATATTAAAGGGAAAGGAAATGATATTCGACTGTTGCCGAATCATTTACACGTCTTGAGAAGACGTGAAAAGCAAAATATTTTTCGAATTTCGATACTCTATAAGATTGGATGGGCGTGGTTAATTTTTTCCGGTAAGTGCTGTAAGCACTTTATCATTGTATCTGTCGTAGTTTATGAATAATGTGCGAAATGTGAGTTCTTTCTAACCCGCTTTCGTAATTTATGCGAGCAGAAAAAGGCTTCAATTCAGATTTTTATACCGGTCAATGATATATGTATACCTATATAAGCTTCGGATGTGTGTGTTTGCGACAAATATACCCTACCCCTCTGTGGAGAAGTACTAAGACTATGTTGTTCGGAGTTATTTTAATTTCTTGTCTACTAAGCGAGGAACTTATCCGATTCCACAAACCTACCGGATCAATTAAAATTCTCTTGGGACGGTCATGACTTTTTCTCGCAATTTTCAGGACTACTCTACTAACAAAATCACACAAGCAAATGTTCTACTTCTGGCGTCACCATTTCCCGAAATTCATTTAATTAAAGGCATCTTTTCGGGGGACCAATAAGGACTATTTTCAACCTTGTGCTAAGGCTAATCTAAATAACAAATATTTTGGCGCAATAATTTAAAATTGGAAATACATAGCGTAGACATACGCTATATACATCGGATCCGACATTTTCCTCATTTTTTGGGAATGTAAATTAGCCAACAAAGATGGACTTAGGGACGAGTATGATGAAATTGATAGAGAAAGTGAAATATGTACACTTTTTTTTAGCGGCAAATCTTTTGCGTAACTTTAAGAATTTCGCAGTTATATTTCAATTTTTCGATATAAGAATAAAATTGGTGGACCGGGAGCGTATAATTTTTCAAAGTTGTAGGTGAAGTACTAATCAAGTGGTAATAGTGACTGAAGACACCTTTAAAAAGTTTTCACTGTATATATAATTGAGTTAATGTATGTATATGTACGTGTGTGTGTGTATGTGCATGTGCGTGTACGTGTGTATACGTGTGCTGATATTTCTGAGTTAAACAGACCTGTCCAGAAAGAGGCCAGGCCGGGTCAACAGCACCAGCATCAGCATCAGCATACGTTTAGTTCGTAACTTGGTCTTCAGTTGTGTATTTAAAGACAAAAATTTCCTACAAAACCAGCAGAACAATATTAAGCAACTTTGTTTCTGTATCCTGAATATGTTAGCGGCGATAAACACGCAGTCGCAATCATAATAATGTTTAGCTTTAATCTGGTTATTGTTGCCGTTATTGTTTTTGTTAGTGTTGTTGTACAAAAAAAAAAAAAAAAAAATCCAGTTGTTTAGATTCTGTTGAAAACGTTGTTATTGTTGCTTTTGGAATTTGTAACTTTTTCATTATTTTGTTGTTTTTCTTTGGGTCGTTTTCTTGAAAATTGAAAAAAAGAAAAAAAACAAAAAAAAACTCTATTTTATAGCGGCCATACATACATTGCCGTAATGTGCAGCGCGCCAGCCACCATTATACTTAGATGTAAGTTTGAGAGTGTGTGTGTGTGTGTGTATATATATGCACAATCTTATTTATTTATTTATTTATTTTTTTTTTTTGTCTATATTTTTCTTTTAGGAAATTTATCTTTTCGCACAAACACCACCAACTTACACGTATCTAATAAACAATGTATCGCATTGTGTTTAAAGAGTTTTCACATAGAGTTTCACTTCTTTGCCATATCGCCTGCCATATTCTGCGCTTTGTATTTTTTTGTTTGTTATTTGTTTTTTTATTTCTAAATTTTTTTTTTTTTTTTACTTTTTTAAGTAAGCAAAACCAGCGCCGGCATAGGTTTATCTCTTGGTATTATGTGTTTTAATAACACAGCATAATGGTATCACTAGCAGTAACGAACCGACTCTCGGCGGCTTATATTAGTAGAGCACTTGCGCATTCGTGCATTACTTTTCCCTTGAATTAATGCATTTTTTTTTCTTCACTTCTTCAGCTTTACAATTTCGATTTTCTTCGCATACATATGCATACATACGTATACGCTCGCAAAAGAAAACCTGAATTGTTATGTTTTCGTCTACTTTTTATTGCCCGAAAGGTATATTCATTTAGTTAGGTCGGTTGTCGTTATTAGAAATTCTATTATTCAAAAGAAGCAATAAAAAAGTTTTAAAAAAAAATCCCGTTAGTTGTAGGAAAATTATTATTAAGTACCGAATATTAGGTCATTCCATATTTAAGACTTCTTTTTTGGAACAGAAGAATAAGGTCGTAGTATATGCTTCGTTTACCATGCAGAAATATTCCAATAGAGTCCGCATAAAGTAGATGTTTAAGCAATTTATTAATGCATCTTTTTGCCCTTCCCACATAAGGATAAGACTGTAGTGTATGCTGTTTTTAGGCGTGTGATGTTCAGAACTATCCCAGAGGAGTCTCTGGGTACATAAGATATTTAAGGAGCTTAATAATATGCTCCTACGACATAAGGGTAAGGTCGTAGTGTACGAGTAATTAGGTGTATAGCATTCAGAAATATCCGAACAGGGGTTGCGTAAATTAATTATTTAAGGAACTTAATAGTTTTCTTGTGTTTCCCACTTAAGGATAAGATCGTAGTGTACGCTTCATTAAGTAGATATTATTTAGAAATATCCAAACAGATTTTGTAGGTAAAGAAAATATGTAAAGAGCTTAATAATAATATTCTCTTCCGGCTTAAAGATAAGGTCTTAATAATATGCGGTTTTCACTTAAGGATAAGATCGTAGTGTACGCTCCATCAAGTGTGTAGCGCTCAGAAAGACATTCCATCAGAGTGTGCGTGAAGTACATATCTATGGAACTTGGTAATAGTTTTCTTGCCATTCCCACTTAAAGATGAAGTCGTAGTGGAGGCTTAACAGGTGTATAGCATCCAGAAATATATCAGCAGTGTCTGGGTAATGTAGATACAACATATACTTTATCATCAGTGACATTCTGAATATATTTGACCGTTTTCCCTTACCGCCAAGCAGATCGGCGTTTTTCACTGAATAACTTCGGTTTGCAAGCACAGAGTGTAAAAGACCTGAAGGTTGCCTCTGATATATACATAGTTACATATTCGATAATTTATTAATAATTGTCTCGCAAAAATTTAACTAAAGACTGGTCGCCAGTCTTCATTTCAAAAGAACAGAACGATTTTCATTAAGCTAAAGTCCGGCATTTAAGATTTTCGGCAGATGGGGAGGTCGAATAATGTACCAAGTTTTCAAATTTAATATTTAAAAAAGTTGGTTTTATTGTTAAAAAATTAAATGTAAATTTTTTTATTTTATTTTTTATTCTATTTTATTTTTAGTTGCACTTTTTCGGTCTTTCTACCTAATTTAGGTCATATAGACCGCAGTGACATTAAGAAAAAAAAAAAAAAAAAACAAAAAAACTCATTAAGGAAATAATGAGAAATTCCCGTTAGTAACGACAATAAATACAGTCAAGCAACGCTGAACCGGTAATTTACAACTTTTCTTATATCTCTTTTTTTTTTTTTTTTTTTTTTTTTAATTTAGGAAAGGAACACAACGAAACAATATAATAAGAGATAAATAAGCAAAGAGTTATGTTCGGTTTAGACCGAATCAAGGATACGTTCCTTCATATATATCATTAATTAATTTTTAATACATATTGACGTTCAGTTCCAGAGTAGGGCTTGAAAAATATTAATAAATGCGCTTATCACTAGCAGCTTTAATTACAGTCGATCGACATTTTGGGGACATTTTTCATGACTTAAATAAATACTCGCGTTAAGCTTCGCGCCTACATCAATTCCCATAGGTAACAGATAGGGGCTATAGGTAGTAGGTAGAGGGATTTAAAAAAGTTTGGGTTTTGATTTCAATGTTGCGCAGACGTCATCGATTAGCTTAAGTGCATAACTGCTATGAAGCCAGTATGAGCAATTAGTCGGGCGGTTGTTCCCCATGACCGTTTGAAAGACGTGAAGAAAGGGAAAGTAGTAAGGAAGTGGTGGCCGTGAGCTAGTGGATGTATGCACAATCGATAGGCATTACTATACTTACGAATGAAGAAAACTCTGCCCGCGAACACTGACTTCGTGGTTGGAGTTCTTACTTACTCGGCTATTCAGATGGAACCCTCATATGTACTAGAGGGACGCAGTTACAGCTTGAGCAATTTAACCTTGGCCATTGTGCATTTGCATGATATCGTTCTGCAGAAAAGTTAAAATTTTCATTCAAAACGCGTTACCCTCTTCTGTAATACTAAATTTTGTGACACTCTTTATGCGTACTGCGATCGAAAAGTAAGATGAATACGATTATAAAACGAAAAACGTTTACTTATTCCTCCCAACCTCAATTTTTTCGCCTGCAAAGAACTCTTTGCACTTCAGTCCAAGAAGTATTCCTTGCTTTGACAGAAATGTTATCACTGAAACCCTGTTCCAAGTTTGTTAAACAGGCAGGATTTGCACGGTGGTTGGGGAACAATGCGGGACGAGTTTTGTCAAGTTTTCTCGGATTCTTTTTCAGCAAAGCCTTCTGTCGCCATAGCCGCGAACCTGTTTATAAACGTATTCATCAGACGTCCTCAGTGACTAGTTAAAAATAAGAATGGAGAGCAGGATAAGTTACTACTGTTCTTGGGTATGAAAGAAATTTCTTCACGTCTTCTGTTTGCTTCTGATTGGGGAACAATACGGGACGAGTTTTTGTCAAAGGTTCTCGGGTTCTTTTTCAGCAAAGCCTTCTGTTGCCCTAGCCGCGAACCTGTTTATATACGTATTCATCAGACGCCCTCAGTGACTAGTTAAAAATAAGAATGGAGAGCAGGATAAGTTACTACTCTTCTTGGGTATGAAAGAAATTTCTTCACATCTTCTGCTTGCTTCTGATTGGGGAACAATACGGGACGAATTTTTGTCAAGTGTTCTCGGGTTCTTTTTCAGCATAGTCTTCTGTTGCCCTAGCCGGGAACCTGTTTATATACGTATTCATCAGACGCCCTCAGTGACTAGTTAAAAATAAGAATGGAGAGTTACTACTGTTCTTGGGTATGAAAGAAATTTCTTCACGTCTTCTGCTTGCTTCTGATTGTGGAACAATACGGGACGAGTTTTTGTCAAAGGTTCTCGGGTTCTTTTTCAGCAAAGCCTTCTGTTGCCCTAGCCGGGAACTTGTTTATATACGTATTCATGACATGCCCTCTGCAACTGGTGAAATGTAAGAAAGGAGAGCAGGGTAAGTCGCTACTGTTCTCGGGTATGAAAGATTTTGCTTCACATCTTCTGCTTGCTACCTACACAATACAAAAGAAGAAGAATTAAGGGAAATTTGTTTCGAAAACTATAAAAATTTCTTGCAATCGAATGGACTGCCAAGGTTGATTAATAGACGTGCTAGATGTTCCTACGTTTAAAGAGTACTAACTAAGTCAGTTCAAGTGTGTTTATCTCGATAAACCGAATAAAAATGTTAACATATCTCAGTTGTTAAGTAAAATCAGAAAGCAGTGTTTTTTAAACTTAAGTTATTTAGTCACCGAAAATTTATAATGTTCACGTTTGCTGCTTACACAAGTACACAAGTGTTTGATATTCCACACTTAACATTCAAGAAAATATGGTCGGAGAATACAAAATCATCTGCAATTAATTGTTCATTTGTGTAGAAGTTTTCATTGTGTATACCTTCTCATGATGAGATGACTTACCTTATTTATAAAATAAACTCTGCAAGCAGGAGTAAATGACGACATTCTTCGCACGATTCATATCGTGCGACGATAATAGCTCTCACTTTGGATAAGAACAGACATGGGGAGGGTATAGTTAATAAAAGAAATGAACTTTAAAATGTTTAAAAATACATTTCAAAGAAAACAAAAATTTATATTATTTTTTATAGAAAACTACTTTTGATCGGGTTTTTCATGTTCTTCTTTACTTTTCCCCGTTTCTATTTTTAGTTGAACGAAGTTCGTTCATTTCAAAATTTCACTCATACAATATTACATCGATCGATAAATTTTATAAATACATTAAAGCAAAAAGAGCAAATAAAAAACACATAAACAATAAATAACCAAAAAAGTCAATTCAACTTAAAAATCGATGAAATAGGTTTTTATGGTTCTGCCATTCGGGAGAAAAGGGAATAAAAATCGCCTGTGCTTGTGTTTTAAAGTTTTTTTGCGTGTATCGCATCGGAATAAAACGGGTTACTTCCAATTGAAAGTTGGCTTAAATTGAAGCGTTGTCCTGTTCTTTTCGTGGGTCTCGGTCACATCACCAAAGGGTCCCTTAAGGAGTCATAGGTCATTGGTCTAGTTGGTAAGCCTAGTCTTGTTGATCTAGGGAGGAGAGACAATATTGCTACGATTCTTCATATAGGCAAAAAAAGAATGTTGTATAGGCACCAGCATCAGCTTGGGTGGTGGCGTACTCGGTTAAATCGGTAAAGAGATTTTCAGGTAATCATATGTTGCTGTTCGGGAAGATTGTCTTGGCATGAAGAAAATGGCAGCCTAGTGGATAGCAGGGAGGAAGAAAATGCATGCCGCTTTATATATATCTGAAATTTAGAATTAATTCAACTTAGGAAACATCTTTTGTGGAAGCCCCATCGGGAACAAACATGCAATTAAGACAAATCAGATTATGCTGCATCACGTTATATGGAAACCACTGGCGGTTTGTTAAAAACTCAGAATTGGTATGAATTAAACGTGTTCCTACCACAGAACAAACGCAGTGAACTTTGTAGCGCTTACGTCCGAATATGTTTAAAGATAATCTTGGAATCATTCTTTCTCTGCTTATTACATCCTACATCATTTGTGGATCCATATAAAGACCAGAAAGAGCTCAGATAGACCCATCTTTTATTATATCGAGCTTGGTCGTCTGTCTGTCCATCTGCACTTCTCCCCATACAACATATGTTATATGAGATGTATTAAGTTTGCGCAGATATAAACAGCACCCAGAGCGGCTTGTGAATCCTTTATTACACCCATCGATCCAGAACCACATATCTGTCCAAATGTCCTCCTTGTATTTTTGTGTTCAACTTGTAGGTCGGATATTTTGACATGTTTTGATCAAATTTGGTACAGTAACATGTTTTGGACCAAGGATGACAATGATGAAAAATGGACTACTTTTTCGACCACCCCCCCACATAAGACCTTATCTTGAAAAGTCATTATGCGGAAAAACACGATTTTTAGAATTTAACGGCAAAAATCGCTAGCTTTGAATCGGATAGGTCCATTTTTTGAACCTCTTGCCTTAAAAACATTTATAAAGAAAGTGAATCTTTAGATGGCAAAAAGCTCTAATTTTCAATATTTTTTGAAGAAAACTGGTTCGTATTAATCAATAATTAGAGATTTTTGAACTTGGACTACATAGGTCTATTTTTTAAATTCCGCCTCTTATAATATAAAATTCAAAACATATCAAATTTGGATCAAGCAAACTTGATGGCACACAAGGGTTGTTATAAAATTTTAAATTTTATACGCCAAAAATGTCTAATTTTCAATATTTTATGATGAAAATGAGTCCATAGCAGCAACGTACCAGAAAAATTAACCGTAGCGTAACCCTTTTAGGACAATAAAGTCTAAATTGTAGTTTTTGTAACGAAAGCAACTGAGAAATGATAAAATCTTGGAAAGTGAATAAAGTTGGCCACGATAGTTGATATGTTGACCCTTCCCCAATAAGAAAAGCATGACTACATACAATTTTTGGTGTAAGATCGCGAATGTGAATGAATGCCTGACTATATTGGACCAAGTAGTGTAGCGGTAAAGCTAGCGTGGATGCCAGAGTGGAATAACGCTATAGGTTTGAAGAGACTAGAAGATAATTGTGAACCGAGACCTTCTTTAGCATGGACCTAGCGATTGATACGCTTTCTATTGTCAGCAGCTATTGTGAATAAAGTGCGTATTTGACGAAAAACATCCAGCATTGTTAAGTAGACAAAGTTTTGTTAAGCAATCACACGTACATCTTTAATGGATCACAAAAAATTGAAAGAGATTCGTATAGCAGCGACCTTGCCCTACCGACTGCCATCGTTTCGCTTTCGCTTGCTTAACGCTTTTAAAGTGCAAAGCCGGCTTCAAAAGGCCTGGCTTCAAAAGTCCACGTTGATGGCCTATAACGATGGCACCTATAACTGTACCAGAAAAATGGGGTCCTCAGTCAAGGGAACAAATATTTGACTTAATGACTTCATGAAGCTCATTTAAAATACGAGAAAAATTGGTTTGAATTTTTGCGAAAAAACGCCACGAACATTTTCCTTGAGAACGTGCGTAATATATATATATATATATATATAAAATATAAATATATATATAAATATAAATATATATATATATATATTACGCGTATAGATATGTATGGACAAAGTTTTGTTGATACAAAAAAACACAGACAAAGTTTGCCCCAGTGTACTTATAAACAACTGTGTAAAGGAGTCTGGATGGAAAGGTGCTTTTCTCAAAAAACTTTATGAATATTTATTAAATGTATAAGTATAGCAAGAACAAAAAGAACAACAATAACAATAACAATAAATAAATAAAAAAAAAAATAACGTTAGTTGGTGGTACATCATTATTAAAATGGAAATTATGAGAAGAATTTATTAAATTTTAATTTCTTTGATTCATTGCACATAAATGTTTTGCTCTTATTTGCAAGCAAATAGGCAAATAGGAAGTACCAAGTAAAGCGCGTTTTTAAAAGTTTGAAGCCTCCGTCTGGCCTGGCCTCTCTTTCTCACCTTCCCTCCCTCCCCGCCTCTCTTATACAAACCGAATGAAGAGTACTTGTGCAGGGATCAACACAAAAAAAAAACGTGGATGAGGAAAATTTAAATTGTTACCGCTTTAAATGCTGCATATGCTGCATTTGTCATTCGGTCCTACATAAAACGAGACAGGGGAAAAAATTTATTTAAATTCAATCAAAGCGAACCTGAACAACTTCTTACAGGGTTCGCTCTAGAGACTTCGATCATCTTACGTAAATGATCAGTTCGTAAGCTGAGAGATGTTGTGTACCGCTCGTCAGGGCTTCTTCTTTGCGATAGCCATCGAATTTTTGAAGCAATTCGAGGTACTTTCTTAAGTCTCGGTTAGAGAAGATCACATCACACATTATGCTGGTGGGCATAGTGGAGACTTTTAAAAGGAATGAATAATTGAGGTAATGTTTACAGTACTGTTGGGTTTACCTGGTAAAATGGCGCTATTTCCTAGCAATTGTGTAAGGGGCGATCTCTTTGTGCGATCCTGATTGATCATGGAAGCCCATAATGTACTGCAGTCTGGCCACAATGTTCGCTGGTCTCTGTCATTTAATTTTGAATCTCGCCTACTCTTCATCCGCGCCGGTGGTGTTAAAGAATTAAAAAGTTCAGGTGTTTTCGTCGCAGATCCAGCCATTTGCCCATTCGTCCTAGCACCAATAGTTTGCCCCCCTTGGGAGTTTGAGAGATCATACACCTTCACCGGTTTTCGCTTTTTTATCCCCCGCAGGTTACACTGAAGTATAACCTGCAGGACATGGCTCCTAAATCGTGCAATACATAGGTATTTACACGGAAGTAGTGTTGTCAATATGCGACAAGCTGATAGTATATTGCATAGTGTTCATAATACTCTGCCCATCGCCGGTTCATAGGCCTGATAGAGACTTTTTCGTGATAACTTCTTTTATTTAAGTTAAAAGAACGAAGTGAAGCTTCTTGCGGACTCTGTTCTGTTGGTTCAAATTTTGGCATATTTTGAAAACCTCAATGAATGAGCCACGAATATTATCAACACCTACTAGCTAGACTTTGATAATATTTAACGGAAATGTCAGCATAGAAGACAACGAAACATGAAATGAAGGAAATGCGCCGAAACTTTCTTCTTCTGGTGCTTTCAATAATTGCAAGACAAAATCGACGCTTAAAGCACTCATCATTTATAATTTTTAAAAGGGAATAAATATTTCCAATTATTTTAGTACAGATTTTGCGAATAAATTAAAAAAAAAAAAAAAGAAATCCAAGATTGCTGCTGCTGGCGGTGATGTGATGAAGATTTTTTGGAATACCTGCCTAGAGAATATGCAAAAAAGTGATGTTAAAAACAAAAAGCAAGAAAACAAACAAACAAAACTGGAGGAGAGAGGTCTCTATGATATAATAATAATAATAATAATAATAATAATAATAATAA